>QVXC01000220.1:0-57072 GCA_003501895.1 Phaeosphaeria sp. A1 3.1a
TCTGTTAGTCACCTGCTTACTCATCATGGTTGTGTATATAATCGCTCTATGTAGCTCTCTTAATACAACAACCTTCTGCCTCATCTATGTCTGCCCTGTGCTCCCACATCTAACAGAAGACAATCAATCCTACTCATTGGGAGTTCATGGCCTTTGGTGGTGGCAACAGGGAATGTCTTGGAAAGCAGAAGGTGCTAGTTGAGGCGGCCTACGTACTTCTGAGGCTAGCGCAGCGTTTTGAGGTCCTTGAGAGCCGCGATGATTCAGATTGGGTGGGTGAGAACAAGATGACGTGTAAGAACAAGAATGGGTGCAGGGTGGCGCTGCATCGCACCAAGCCGGTGGAAGATTTGTAGCCCAAATTACCTAGGTATCAACGTCTAGACGTAGAAACCTCTGGTTATGAATCCGTCCGCCGATCTAAGAACTCTCAAGCCACTCTAAGATATTTTGCGCTATCTCAAGATTGTTCTTTTCCATGAACAACATGTGACCATTGCCATGTATACCTTTCTCCGCCAGGTCCAGGAAATTGACCTGAACACCAGCTTGCCTGAGATAGTTGACGGTACAGTAGTCGTAAGGCGCGTGAAAACTTGCTTCGCCCGTCACCACAAGTGCTGGTATGTGCTCAAGATTCTTGAGCTGTTTGGCCGGGGCCTTCTGCACCGTACAATCGTAGTGATCAGGACTCTTCGCGGGAACGACCTCAATCTCGAGCAAGCTTGCGTTGACGCCAGCAGGCGGGTCGTATGTAATTTCCTGGAATGTTACTCCCCATGTCCTGTTCCCACCCAAGCTTGGACCCTGCGCCTTGATTGGCGGCCCGTTAGGTTCAATAGCAACGATGCTCTTGACTAGTTCGGGTCTGACATCGCCGAGACGCCAGCCGTATGTTCCAGATTGACTGTGTGTAAGGACATGGGATGCTCCGATCTTATCGAGAAGCGCAGCGTAGGCCTTCGTGTTCCATTCTTCTGATAAGGTAAAGTCGGGTATAAATTGCACTTGTGAAGAGTAGAAGGCCTCGAACGCTGAGTCGCTGACTTGACCCGTACCAGGCCACTGACTGTGTAGCTTTGCTTGAGGCCACTCGCCATGTTTTGATACTGCAGTGAACATATTTTCGATCCTCTCGACGGGTGACAACATCATGCTACCGATTGCAGGGTGCCATGGAGAGCGACCTCGAAACACTTGATCGCTGAGATAGACAATGTATCCTTGATCAAGGAAGAATGATGCCCATCCAGACCTGCCGTCCGGTGTTTCGAGAAAGTTGGTGCCTGTTTGTCCTGCGCCTGCGATGAAGACCAGGGGGTGATCTTTGCTGACAGTGGGAGGAACAAGTCTCTCAACGTAGATCTGTCCAAGCTTGACTTGAGAAGTTGTGTTTCCGTCCTAATCGATCAGTATAATACGGATTGGCGCACAGTCACTCTTACCGTTACGTTCCTGTACTCGCCGCCCACATAGAAATAGTCACGTCGCGGCTGTGGTAGCCCTTCCTCATACTGAGCCAGAATCACAACCGCTCGCAATGCAAACAGCCAATAGCATTTAGAACGCATCTTGAAGTTTTCTGGATTTTGTGTCGTGGTTGTCGGCGATCAGCTTTTTCAACCATGGTACAAAGTGGGGAAAAGAATAATTTGAGCTTGACTTTATGCATGGGTATAAGCGCATGTAAATGACTGCATATGGCATGACTAAGCCCCTTGCCGATCCCGTGAACTTTCGGACCTCAGCGGTCACTCAGTAGGTTGCCGGCAGCAGACCGATCGCACCGCCATCAGGGATCAGCACGTTTCCATTCATGTATGCGCCTGCACGACTTGCCAGATACAGCACTATCCCAGCCATGTCTTCGATGTCACCTACTCTTCCCTCGGGTATGAAGGACTTGGGCAGTCTCCCATTCTCGTAGCTTTCCATAAGCCATGGAGACATCTCGCTAGGGAACACTACGTAGTATTAGTCATGCTCAACATGAAGTCATCGTCGGGATGATCCTGAATCACTTGTTGCAAACGCTTTGAGAATAAATAGCATGAACACTCACATCCAGGTGCGATTCCATTTGCGCGTATCCCGTATGGTGCCATGCTCGTTGCGAACTGTTTGACCAGGTGTACGGCGGCTGCCTTGGAGCTATTGTACATGAAGCCTGCCAGCGGCATGCGGTTGTAAGCGCCCACGCTGGAAACGTTGATAAACTGGCTCTTCTGTTTGACATTGCCGGCTTTATTGCCCTGGTCCAAGAGGTCAAGGAATGCTACCATCGTCGTGAAAACGGCCGTCGAGTTGATGGCGAAAGTCTGATTGCATTCTTCAACGCTCCAGCCTTGAAGGAAGTCTCGAAATTGCTCGAACGATGGTTCTGGTGGAAGATCGTATAAAGTTGGTCCGTTTATACCAGCATTGGCGATCACCAGGTTGACGTAGCCGGAGTTTTCCTTGACATGCTGAGCCGCAGCTTCGAGATCCGATTTCGATGTCACATCCGTTACGATGGGATACAACTTTCCATGCTTCTTTTCATGTTATCAGCGATGCGTCGAAACTACATATCAATGTGACATACCGCGGTACCTGCAGCCTCCTCTAGTACGTCTTGTCGCCTTCCCAGAATGTACACGATGGCACCATTGCTTTCCAGTGCCTGAGCCAACATTAACCCAATTCCTATCGCAGTCGTTAGTCTTGCTACATTATTTCCAGGCAAACACCGTACCTGTGCCTCCCCCAGTGATGACCGTGACCAAGCCCTCGACGTTAAACAGCGCATCTGGCTTGATGCTTGACATTATGCTCTAGTCGTTTCAATCTGCTGGTCAGCACTGTACATGTAACATGTGTTTGACTTTCTTGACATACGTCGAAACTATTTGCACCTTATATACGTCCCATGAATTGGTTCTGCCCAGACAAAAGCGTTTCTCACCATTCACCTGAGCGGCCCTGTGGACGGATGATCGGCCAGCGTAGACATGTCATTTGCCATGTCGCGTTCTGCCTAGTCTGCACTCTACATACCGATCTTGGGCAATATCTTACGAGAACAGGAGTTTTTGGTGGAGATCACGGCGATAGCGGAGATCAGGACCAATGAGGCAAGAGGACTGAGAGAGAGGGGCATGCCAAGCGCTTACACCCTACATTCGCATGCCAGCAAACATCTTGGTCCCCTAGCTTCGCTGGATCTTTCAAGTCGTTTCAAGACCTATATTGCGACTTTGTAATCAGCCGTGATGCCTAGCACCTGTTAGTCTATCTGCATCCCATGCGTTCAAGATCGCCATCACTCCACGTCAGCAACCTCGGCTGTCCTCTAGGCAGACATCAACCTAGCCGTTCTTGTAGGTTATACTCAATCTGCCTCAAGACAACAAAATCTGCGAATTTGACCCAGCTGGTGTTCGAAGTCAAAGATGGAGACCCTGCCTGTGGAAATCTTACAACCAATATTCTTCCTATCAGGCCACAACATAGCCCTATTGCAAGCCTCGCCCAGGGTTGCGGCAAGACTGTCTAGCCGTTATGTCTACAGGTCGACTGGCAATCACTACCTCACTGGCATGCTGGAAGATAGAGTCGCGCAGACTGCAGCTCAGACCTTCATCTTCGCAAGCAGATGGATGACATGGTCGTTCTTCAAGAGCTTCATATCGGACGTCTATGGGTCTATTGGTTGCTTGTGCGGATTGACCTGCCTACAGGGCTGTTTCGATCCACAATGGCCACCTGACTACGAGAACGCAACGAACATGGTTTTTTCGAGAAGCCATCTACCGAGGCTCGCTTTCGTGAAAGCACGGATTCCAAAGAAGCTCTTGTGTGGACCGTGGTCTCCTGACAAGGCTCAGTTCCTCCGATTCCTGCTATGGACAACAAGTATGACCGTTGACTGGAACGATAACGGAACGCAAAAAGTTGCCATCGATGGCAGGTTGCAGGCGATTCGCGAGGGCAACCTTGAAGCAGTCGAGCTTTTCAACCACAATCGTCGCCTTGGCAGGAATGCAGACTTGTTCCACGTTCGGTACGCTGTGATTCAAGGTGGATGCAATCGCTCAATCGTGTACGATACAATGCTTACTGCCAGCACATGGGGTACTGCTTCGTCGTGGGAGTGTTCAGAGCTCGACGACTGGTGTGAGCACCGGATTGCTTTGGGGGACCCCAAGGGGCAGTGGCTGAAGATCAAGCTGGAAGAGCTAAGAGCTATGAGTCACCCTGGCAAGGTGTATCGAGGCCCTGAATTGGGATACAAGCGGTTACCTGGTGGAGAGTTGGACAGTGAGACAGGCAACTATGATGGTGGGGAGAATGATCAGCTGATCGTTAAGCAGTTGAAGTGGAATCAGGTTAGTACTTTCATCTTTTGTCCAGTATCCTTCCAATCCCCCTCTGCCCCATATATAATCCTTCGTGAACTTTGCGTGTCCGACTGGATCAGTGAGAGAGAGAGTGTGGAGTCAGTATTCGGCCGAAACACGCGACAAGCACATTATCGCGCTGCCAAATATCCTTTGTACCTGGCACAACAGTCTGGACGACTAGGCCAGCAGGGCCCCATCATGAAGCATACATGTACTTTTTCCTTGTCTCCTGAAGGATGACATGCTACACCCGATTACGCATCATTCTGCGCCGGTCTTCACTCTGTCGGCCGACACCGTATTCAACCGAGGCTGAGACTTGCAAGGCGATACTTCAACGAGGATGGCTCACCACAGCCCCGAGTTTCCCAGACCACCAACTCGTCATACACCGGATTCACTGGCCCGAGATTATGCGTTTGAATGGCCCGCGCATGTACAGCGGCCCGAGTCGAGCGAGAAGATTGGATATGTGTCGGATTGACGGCCGCTCAGAAGCTGATTGCTCCCTCTGGTTGGCCCCTCCCACATGGAGGTAGAGGGAAACGACAGGACACATGCCAACGATCCACGCTACAATTACTCGCGCCAAGACCTTACTGGCATCTCACCTCTGCTGAGAATGACGGCTCGACGCTGACCTCTCATCTCAGAGCTTTGCTTTCACGGGTTGTGGCTGGGAACTATGTTCACGCGCTCAAGGCAACGCACGACATGTCGTAGCCGCGACTACCGCTCAAGAAGCACATGACCAGGGCAACGATGTACAATCATCAGCTTTCCACGTGCTCCAGGACGTTCATCCACGTCGAGAGCGTTACCAACTACAGGTCATCGTATCTGGCGCGAGATCTGGTACACCTTGGAGCGGGGTTGGAAGTTGGCGACCGGTGGAAATCGACAAGTCCTCAGTCGAAGCTCGTCGACAATTATCTCAAAAACAGCACAGTGACATTGCGCGTGCGTTGGCCATAGCTCAGAACGAGGGGAACGTTTTTGTTTGCCGCTATCACTACTGATGACCCAAGCTTATGCTTTGAAGGGCTTGTACTCAGTGACAACTGGATGGCAGTCACATAATCGGGGACAGCGGCATAGAGATGCTGGACTGGCGCTCTTGCAGCAATACAGTCTGTGTCGGGAAGCACGCCACTCCACCTTCCACATACTCGGCGACCACCGCCGTCCTCGAACAGTGTGGGAGCTCCAGATACCAGTATCGAGGGACGACATCGAAAGTCCACGGAATAGCGCAGGGAGGTGGCGTCCGGTACGGGTCTCAAAGGACAATGCGGCGGGTCGTGTTCGCTTCCTCCTTATGAACCGTCTCGTCCTGGCCGCACACAGGAAACGGCGCGAGGCGGCTGCGGAGAGAGAACGTAGAACACTTCGGAATGGGGGACAGTCCTAGCTGCCATGATTCCTACTGGCTCTGACTTATCGAAAGAACGACTCTGGCATTCGGAGAACTAACGTCAGCAGGAGATTCGACAATTCGGCTGGTTCTTCCAGGTTCGCCCCGAGCTGAAAAAGGGCCAGCACGAAGTTACAAGAGAGGACTTGCACAATTTCTGGACTTACAGTCATGGAGAACATCACGCGATTCGCGGAATGTACGAGTGGAGGTCTTGGGTGCCGACAACCGCGATATGGCTCGATATGTGGATCCCAACATCTCAGTGTCAAGGTGTTGGGGGATGTACTTGTTCAACGAAGGAAGAGGAATGATATCGAAACTACTTGAAATATGATTGCTTCTAATATCTACAACTTGCTCTTCTCCTCTCGCCCGAGGAATCCAGCAATGGGTCGGATCTTGACAGCCTCGTTGGCAGCTTTGGTTACGCTTTTTCCGGCGCCGCTCTCGAAAGTTTCATAGCTCTTCCATCCGTCTAGAATCATCTCAGCTCTCACACCCTGCGTTTCTTTATCCTCCACTACAGCAACAAAGTTGATCCCCCTCGCACCTCCCGCAGCGTCTCTCCACTCGTCAGCACTAGAGGATGTGCTGTGCAACAAGACGATCACCGGATTCGAAGAAACAGGAAGTGGCGATCCAACGCTCTTCTTATGCTTCACAGGGCAGTTGTGAACCTCAGGTGGTGCAGCAAGTACATCTCCCGTGGTGAAAAGCTGGATGAGATCTTGCACAGGCTTGGTAGCGAGATGTGCGTCGCTGGCAGCTTGGTTCGCGTATCTGATGAAAATGAAACATTAGCGTTTCTTTTCGAGGTGCGAGGTCTTGCAGTATACTCACTCTTCAATCATGTATATTTCCGTGCCCAAACTGTCGTCGACGGGCAATGTGCAGACATATTGCAGTACTTCCGGCTCTTGTGGTGTTGTGTAGGCGATGATTTTTCGGAACGCTTCGATGGCTTTGTCGCGGGCCTGGGTGTCTTTGCAGACCAGACGAGCTGTTGTGAGGATTCCTGTCATGTTGATACGCCAATGCTAATGAACGGGTCTTCCAAGATCAATTTAGAAATTCTGGTGATGCTTTTGCTTCCCCAAAATATCTATTGTCTGCGAAGTTCCCCGCAAGATCGGAAGTGTTCACCATTCCGAGAGTCAGATTCGGAACACGGTATCCGCAGCTCGCGCACAACTTCTGCTCACAACCACGACCTTTGCAATTTATCATGACTCGTCTCATGGAAGGCTAGAGTGTTAAGCAGCGAAAGAAATTGCCACCACAGCCAAAAAAATCCTACAAGGCCATGCCCGCGTGTGCACGTGACATCGCGATCATGACGACACCACAAAAACGCGCTTTCTAAAGCAAACTCCATGCACGAGTCCTACCCAAAGTCCACTCCCAATGTCCGGACTACGATACTTCAATTCCCTCCGCCCAGTACTGTTCACACGCTGGTACACCACTTCCTCAGCCCGACGCACCCTCTGCCACAACTTCTTCTCCACACCTAGCATGTCCTCCTCCTCCCCCAGCCCCACCCCATTCCCCGCGACTCCCTACAACCCCCCATCCGCCACATGGCCCTACTCCGCCTCCGACTTCGCGCGCCACGACGAGTCCTCCGACGGGGCGTTCTACCGCCAACCGCGCCTCGTCACGCACATCGACGACGCTGCCATCGCGCGGTTGACGGCGTATTATAGTACCGTTTTACCCAGCACGGGCCGGATAATGGACATGTGCACGAGCTGGAAGAGTTTCTACCCACCCGCGACTGAGGTGGCGATACAGGCGGGGGATGTGCGAGTTTATGGTGTGGGATTGAATGCGGAGGAGATGGGGATGAATGGCGCGTTGAGGGAGTGGCGGGTGGTTGATTTGAATAGGGCGCCGTATGATGTTAGGGCGGGATGGGAGGGGGAAGAGAAGGTGATGGGGGGGTTTGATGCGGTGACGTGTGTGGTGAGTATTGATTATCTTAATAAGCCGCTGGAGATATGTAGGAATTTGCGGGATGCGGTGAGGGAGGGGGGGAGGGTCCATTTTGTGGTTAGTAATCGGTGTTTCCCGAATAAGGTTGTGAGGAGGTGGATGATGTTGTCGGAGCAGGCGAGGTTGGAGTTTGTTGGTGGTGAGTCCCTTCTCATATGCACATGATTGGAGCGGAAGACTGACGTTGTTCTAGATTATTTGCATTTCGCTGGGTGGAAGGACGTGGAAATTGTAGATGTCTGCGCACGAGACGAGAGCGGGATGCGCGTTACAGACGACCATGGTACAGTATTGATCCGATCGCCACACCTGCCAGATCATTTGGATCCGCTGTGGGTGGTGCGAGGGACGAAGCGTACCTTGTAAGAAGACATAGAAAACACAAATCAAAAGACGTTTAACAGCAGGAACATGAGTAAGGGACAGACCGCCAAACCCCAAACCCAAACCATCAGCGCAACAATGCCACAACACAACAACCAACTTTACAACCCCAACATAGCCCTCATCCAGCTCTCGAGTCTCACAATGGAATCCAACTCAATCCCCTCCGGCAGCTCAGTCCCAACTCGAAACACGCTCTCCAACTCCGCCGTAACCACACGTCCACCCCACACCGTCTCCCTCTCCACCGCCCCCTCGACCTCCTCCTCCCTCCCCAACCTCACCTCCCCACTTACCGCGTGCTCAAAATCGCCCAACACCACCTCCCTCACCCACATGGCCCCCTGATGCCAGAAATACGTCAAATACACATTCTCCGGCCCGACGAAGCCGTACCTGATCCCCAGTCCCTGGAGATGCTTGACCGCCTTGAGCAGCGCGGTCCTGATACCCGGTAAATGGGCAATACGCAGGTATCCCCCGCGCGCGAAGGCGAGGAGATGGTATGTGTAGGATTTGAATGCGAGGGCTGTTACGCGGCCCCAGGCGTCGACTTGCACGCCTTTGTATTCTGCGAGGTGTGGGCAGGGGTTCCTTCTAATCATCTCGCAAATAATTATCTCGGCGCGCAGGCGGGATGCGGGGCTCGTCCAACTAAACTCCCTCTGTGGCAGGATTAGGGGTGTTTTGAGGGATGTGCGGCGCGAGAGCAGGGAGATGGGGGAGGGGGTGTAGCGGTGCCAGAGGCCGTTGCCTTCGGAGATGTGGGGGTAGAGGTAGGTGGAGGAGATGGGGCGGATGGGCTGGTTGCCGACGCGGAAGTCGGTGACGTCGAGGCCGGAGGCGAGGAAGGATTGGAGCCATGGTGCGCAGGGCAGGGTGCCGTGGAAGAGGTGGCCGGTTCGCGCGTCGACGAGGATGAAGGCGGTCGTCCATGAGTGAACGTAGCCCCAGTGCAACTCTACGATCTTGAAGTGGCGTTGTTGAGGGGCCGGGGGAGAGGTGTTGATGGGGAGAGATTGGGCAGGGGCAGGGGCAGGAGCGGGAACTGGCGCATATAGAGGGACGGCCGGGAGGCAGGGGGCTGGGCGTATTAGGCTTCGTCCTGATTTTACAGAGGATGGTGATTGTTGAGGACTGCTTGGGAGAGGGGGAGAGACATGGTACAATGTGCTGGCGCTCTCTATGCTTATTGCACGTTGACGTTCAGTATAGTCGTCAATGGCTATCCTCTGCATTTTGCAGAGAGCATTGAATGAAGGCATTTTGTAAGGGGAAGTTGCGATCAGTTGAAGGGAATGGGGGATATCGAGAAAAGCTCAGGATTAGCATATCTTAAATACGCAGGATTCTATCATCCGCAGAGAAGGAGGCAGACTAATACCTCTTTACCGTGGATGAACAAATTCCTGATCTTGGGGTTGACATTCAGTGGTAAGTTACCTCCCAAACTCCACCAGCCATTCCATCCCTTCCACAACCCGTATCAACCCTCCAGGCATCCTCAAAATCACACGAGATCAAGTATTCCGCAGGGTGTATCAGAGCAAGGACGACCGTCTTGAAAGTCGTGGCCAGAAGTAGTATTGGTTTCTCAGAATCGACATGTGTACACAAAGGGTCCAAACATCATCTCCCATCAACCACCTAAATCAATGGTAACTTCCCAGGATCTTGTTCCATGGTGGATTCACACCACGGAAAATGCGCAGGCGGGACCGCACTACACTGTTGAAAGAGAATTAGTTCGTATACAGGGCCCTAGGCATCAGATCTAATCTCATCTCCATAAAATCGGTCACTCCAAAAATCAGCCGTGACATCTCTTTACCCTGCATTTCTGCGTTCACAACTGCATAGAGCGCAGAGAAATTTTTCGAGTTTGGAGGTGTGAATTGGCGTTTTAGAGGGCGAATTTTCTCTTGGTAAGTAGAAAGTACGAACCGTGGTTCGCTCACACTTTACCGTCCACACCCGCGCTACGCTACGTACAACTTCCAAGGTTATTCTGGATGGTCAGGGTCGAGATGGAAACGATGTGTAGTTCAGTATTTTCGCTTTGTGTAATATCCTGTGTCGTGAATAAACTACCATCGGCCTAGTTCTACATGATTTGAAAAATCGTCATGTCTAAAACTTGACTCACATGCTTCCTCTTCCCCCCTCTTCCCATCCCCCACTCACTCATTAACCATCTCCCTCAACGCCCTTGCACTCTCCTCGAGATACCTTTCCTCCTCCTCACTCAACGGACACGGCACCGTACTCACCACGCCCTCGCGCCCCAGCACCGCCGGAATACTAAGACACACACCCAGTTTCTCCTGCCAATGGCTCACGGGCCTCACATTTCTTTGGTCGAAGAGGATACTCTTGCAGATACTCGCCGTGACGGCGCCGATGCCGTAGTTTGTGACGCCCTTGTTGTTGATGATGGTGGTGGCTTTGTTCTTGGTTTCTTCGGCAATAGCTTTACGATCGAGGTTGAGGTGCTCGAAATGCTTCAGCGGAACACCCGCGATGGAGGCGAGGGACCACGCGACGAATTGGCTTTCGCCGTGTTCGCCCAGCACGTAGGCGTCGATGGAGGAGGCGGCGACGCATGCCTTTGAGGCGAGGATGCCGCGGAGGCGCGCGGAGTCGAGGAAGGTGCCGGAGCCGATGACTTGCTTCTGAGGCAGCTCGGCGTACTGCTGGGCGAAGTAGGTCAGGGCGTCGACGGGGTTGGCGACGAGGAGGAGGATGGTGTCCTTTCGAAGAGGCTTCATGTCGGTTATGGCGGAGGAGAGGATGGACTTGTTGCGGCCGATGAGGTCGGCGCGAGACTCGCCTGGGCGATGTCAGATGTGAGATTTGGACGCATGTACAGACAGAATTATGCACCCTTCTTCTGCTTCGCACCAGCGGTCATGACGATGATGTCGCATTGTCCTGCTTCCTTGTGTGTGCCGGCGCGTACGCGCGTGCTCGTGTTGCCGTGGAAAGTAGCATCGGAGAGATCTTGAATTTGTGCATCGCGAACCTCTTCTTTAGGGTCCACTAAGAGGATGTCGCCGGCGACGGGGTTCATGATGAGCGAGTAGGCGATTGTAGCGCCTACATCACCGGCGCCGACAATGGCTATCTGGGAGGTGAGCTTGGGGTTGGTCGACATGGTGGGCGCGAATTGATTGAGGGTGGAGTGGTGGGAGGGAGAACGCGTCGCAACATAGTAGTATACAGCTCTTTCTATTTCTTCAAATATTGCACGACGTCATCATGATGGCGCTAATGCAAAATGGTCCCAAAACAGCCGTCGAATGCAAATGCCCGTGGTGTAAAAGTGCGCCGTGTAATGCTCAAACCATGCGCCGTGTCGTGCGTCGTTGGATATCGTCCTCAATCCAGTCTTGGAGCTCCCACAACCCTTGCCCTCTCTGTTCTCATCTCATGTCTCATCAAATGTACTCAGTGTCGTCAGGGGTGCTGGAGAGACGTTGACTGACTCGAAGAGACCTCCGCACGGCTGCGCAGGGAGTCGAGTCGGCCGTCGAGGGGCTCGAGGCTGTCTCGGCGCCGTTGGCTGCTTAGTAGTGCGCTGGACACGCATTTAGTAGACTGTAGAAAAGCACGGAACAAGAGGAAAACAGCAGATCCAGTACATGTTACTGTACCTTTGTAGTAACAGCAGCAGGCGGCGGGGCGGTCTTCTTCCGTGGCTGGGTAGCCAGGCCTTTCTTCAGCATCAAAGGGATGACGTCGGCGGCCTTGTTGCGGCTGATGAATTTGCGACAGACGGGGCACTGGGAGCGTTTCTGTTCGCCGGGCCCAGCACGGTTCTCGCCCGCGACGAGGGCCTCCATCAGGCAGGTGTGGCAGAACAGGTGGCCTGCATGACATTAGTATAGCGCTCTGCTGTCCACGTGACGTACGTACCACACGCAGTCGCGGTCAGATCGGTGGGCATGTCCATGCAGATGACGCAGTTGAACGTGTTGAATGTGGTCGGCTTCTCCTCGGGCTTTGTCTGCGACTTGACGGCATCCTCGCGCTGCCTCTGCAGGACCTCTTGCACTGGCTCCTTGACCTCGGTCAGGTCGACCTCTTCGATCTTGGGCTCCTCCGAGGCCTCTCTCTTCGCAGACGAGCCGTCGGACCGCTTCTGGCGCTTGGCTGAGGGCCCGGGCGAGGGCGACTCCCTCTTCCGTCGCTGTGGCGGGGAGTCTGGCGTGGAGGTGAGGTCGACGTATCCATTAGGCAGGCGCGCCGGCCGTGACTGGTGGGCGCGCGTGTTGGGGGGCATGTCTGGGTCGGTGGTGAATGCGACGTGGCCGGGGGGCGAGTAGGGGCGGTATGCGAAGGGCGAGAAGCGGTTGTGGTCGAGGCCGGCGGGGTTGAGGATGTTGTCGAGGAAGCTGGCGTGGGGTGGTGACGGTGCACGCGGCTCCTCGTCGTAGTTGTGGTACTCGGCGGGCGCGTACTCTAGGTCGTAGAGGGTGTGGCGGAGGGGGTCTGGGAAGTCAAAGTGGCCGAGTGGCACGGCGTCGTCTTCTTCTATGGCTGTGTATATGGAGCGCGGGCGCCGGGTGGGCTCGTTGTAGGAAGCTTGGTTGTGGTGGAAGTCGGACATGGCGGCGGAGGGGAGAAGCAGAGGGCGAGTGGTAAGCTAGCAGCAAACACAGGCAGATCACGGCGACATGGGCAGAACAACAGGCATGCAGGCGACAGTCACGACAGACGCCGTGTTGGAGGCGGCCAGCGCAGGGACCGCCATGGAGCGAGCGAGGTGCGACGTGGGCGCCATAACGGGAGGCGTTCATGCGACCCAAGAGACCCGTCGGTAGGGCTGCAGCCAGCAAACGACGTCGCCAGCGATCGATGTTGGTAGGGGCAGTGCGGGTCATGTTCGGAGAATTGTGCGACACTAATTTTGGGTGGACCGCCGTCATGACGACAGCAACAGCGGCCTCTGAACAATCCACACACCCATCTCAAGTCACTCGCGGCCACAAGTTACCGACGCCCACCACGATGCCATAACGCGCCGCCTCCTACACCCGACCATGCGCAGCAGCTCCTGTCGCACGTTTGCCGCCAATGTAGCCCACCGCACGCGACCCGCCCTTCCGCAGACTCCCTTTGCGAGCGCGCCGCAGAGATGCCTCGCCACCGCAGCCCCGGCGAAGGAGGGGAGGCGTCGCAAGGATGAAGCGACGGGTCTGAACAGTATGTAGTTGCAATACATCGTGATCACGTGTTGTAGTGACTGACATTGCAAAGTCCCCTCGGAAGCCCGCTTCAACGAGATTGGCGTGCAGCAGCTCTCCAGCCATGTCCACGCCCAAGTCTTTCCCGGCGCAGGCACTCTCCCCCCACCCGAGCTCGTTGCCCTCTCCCAGGACCACCTCACCCGCCATGAGCTGCTCGGCAAGAACCAGGACTCGACCCCGCCCGTGGGCTTCGACCTGCCTGAACTGCAGGGCCCCACCCTGGACGAGCACTTCTACAAGCTGGGTATGGACGCCGCTGAGCCGCACCTCAGCATGGCGAAGAAGCTCGCCTGGGCGAACCCCCCGCCGAAACCACGAAAATGGGTGCGCCGAAGCGGGTGGACCAAGTACCACGCAGACGGCACCACCGAGGCCGTCGATGCGCCCGACGAGTCCATGCTCACCTTCGACACCGAGGTCATGTGGAAAGAGACCTCGTTTGCTTGCATGGCGTGTGCTGTAAGCCCTACTGCCTGGTATGCTTGGCTGTCGCCGTGGCTGCTGGGAGAGTCGACGTCGGATCGCCACCTGATCCCCCTCGGCGACACCTCAAAACACCGCGTTATTGTCGGACACAACATTGGCTACGACCGGGCGCGAATAGCCGAGGAGTACAACATCGGGCAGTCGCGCAACTCCTTCATCGACACCATGTCGCTGCACGTCGCATCCAACGGCATGTGCTCCAGACAGCGGCCGTCGTGGATGAAGCACAAGAAGAGTCGGGAGCTGAGGGACAAGATCGCCACCTCAGAGGAAAACGCCGAGCTGTCACATTTGCTCGACTCGGGCGCAATACCGGATGAAGAGGAGGAACTGTGGATCGGGAGAAGCGCCATCAACTCATTACGAGACGTCGCCAAGTTCCACTGCAACATCACAATCGATAAGGGGAGAAGAGAATACTTTGGCGAGCTGGACAGGACTGGCATTTGTGAGAAACTGGACGAATTGCTAGACTACTGTGCGGCTGACGTCGAGATCACACACCGCGTCTATCAAAAAGTTTTTCCCCTGTTCATCGAAACCTGTCCACATCCCGTCAGTTTCGCTGCTCTACGCTTCTTGTCTGCCCAGATCCTTCCAGTAAATGAGACTTGGGACGCGTATATCAACAATGCCGAAGCCACGTACCATCAGCTCGAAGATGCCGTCCAAGAACGCCTTGTTGGACTGACCGAGAAAGCTCTTGAGGTCAAGGAGCAGCCTGACATCTACGAGAACGACCCATGGCTCAGTCAACTAGACTGGTCGGGCCAGGAGATCAAAATGACCAAGGCGAAGAAGAAGGGCGAAGCACCACGGCCAGTTGCGCGACAGAAGCAGCCTGGCAAGCCCATGTGGTATAAGGACTTGTTCACTAAGAGCAATGGACCAATGAACCTCACGGTTCGAACGAGAATTTCTCCAATCCTGCTCAAGCTCGCATGGGACGGCTACCCGTTGGTCTGGTCAGACAAGCACGGATGGACCTACAAGGTTCCGATGGACGAGGTTTTCGCGTACAATGAAAAGGGTATGAGAGAATTGGACATGTCTGAGGAAGAGAATCTGGAGCTGCGTGACGATACGCAATACGTTTACTACAAGATTCCTCACAAGGACGGACCATTAGCGCGATGCGCCAATCCACTAGCGAAAGGCTACCTCCAGTACTTCGAGAAGGGCAAGTTGACTTCTGAGTATGCATATGCCAAGGAGGCGTTGGAGATGAACGCGTCTTGCTCGTACTGGATCAGCGCGCGGGACCGAATCAAGTCACAGATGGTGGTCTACAATAACGAGATTGCCGATGCGCCGGCTTTGAAGTCATCGGAACCCAAGGGCCGAGGCAAGAGGGTTGGCTTCATCGTTCCGCAGATCATACCCATGGGCACTGTCACCCGAAGAAGTGTCGAGAAGACCTGGCTCACAGCGAGTAACGCGAAGAAGAACCGCGTCGGCTCAGAGCTCAAATCTATGGTTCGGGCACCGAAAGGGTACTGCTTTGTGGGAGCCGATGTGGATTCACAAGAACTTTGGATCGCCAGCTTGATCGGCGACGCGACATTTAAGCTGCACGGCGGGAATGCAGTCGGCTTCATGACGCTTGAGGGCACCAAAGCTGCAGGCACGGACCTGCATTCTCGCACCGCTGGAATTCTAGGCATTTCAAGAAACGACGCCAAAGTTTTCAACTACGGGCGCATCTACGGCGCAGGGCTGAAATTCGCATCCACCCTGCTCCGCCAATTCAACCCCAGCCTAACCGACTCCCAAACCTCCCAGACCGCCAACGACCTGTATCAAAACACAAAGGGCAAGAAAACGAACCGGAAAATTCTTCATGAACGCCCATTCTGGCGCGGCGGTACCGAATCTTTCGTCTTCAACAAACTCGAAGACTTCGCCGAGCAAGAACGTCCCCGCACACCAGTCCTCGGCGCCGCCATCACCGAAGCCTTACAACGTCGGTACTTGACCAAGGGTGGATTCATGACGTCCCGCATCAACTGGGCCATCCAATCCTCTGGCGTCGACTACCTGCACCTCCTGATCGTATCGATGGACTACCTGTCCCGACGCTACAATCTCTCCGCGCGCCTCGCTATCACCGTGCACGACGAGATCCGCTACCTGGTCAAAGAGGAGGACAAATACCGCGCCGCGATGGCGTTACAGGTAGCGAACGTTTGGACAAGAGCCATGTTCAGCCAACAAATGGGCATCAACGAACTACCCCAGTCATGCGCATACTTCTCCGCCGTCGACATCGACCACGTCCTCCGCAAAGAAGTTGACATGGACTGCATCACGCCCAGCCACAAATCAGCCATCCCCCACGGCGAATCTCTCGACATCTTCTCTCTCCTCACAAAGGGCGAAGAGGCAAGACTTGATCCGAACGTGGTTCCAACCGAGGCGCCCGAGGCCCACAAATATACGGTCGCATACACCCCCAGGACGCCCGTAATGGCGTCCCTCGGCGACTCAGACGCCACCTCCCCCTCCTCCCTCGCATACATCAAAGCCCAGATCTCCTCCTCCGACAAAGAACTCCGCGACATTGTCAAGCCGCTCTTCGGCCCTCGCGCGCCCCCTAAGCGCAAGACCAAAGCGGAGAAAGTACTGGCTGAAGTCGAGAATGAAGAAGAGGAGATTAGCCAGACGTTGCTGCGGTATGAGCAGATGGCGAGACTGAGGCCGGTCGACACGCCGTGGAGTGGGTATGGGAATTCGGGGGTGTGGAATCTTCATCAGGTGCATCCTAGGAGTGTGGGGAGGGCGGCGAGGGCGTGAGGGGGTGTGAGGTAATTGGAGGGGACGGGGGAGAGGGGAAAGGAGAAAGAGAGTGGGGTTTGTAGATATGTTCTTGTATATGTTTTTGTATGTTATGCTTCGCATTGTACGATATGATATATTACGGTCTTGAAGAAGGAAACGGCAAGTATGGATGGAATGGATGGGGTCGTTTGTGTCGGTCGGGTTTCTGGATAGGCGGTGGTTTGCGTCGCTCAAAACCTTTTCCTTTGTACAAGAACTAATACAACGTCGTTGTCTAACAATATTGAGAACACAAGTAATGCCTCACTTCAAGTCTAAATTACTTCGCATTCATGTACCTGTTTGGACAACACAGATTTGAAAAGCCGGAATACTCAACTACACGCCCACCCTACGCTTAATTGCAAGGCTCGGGTATCCATAAATAACACACCTTCCCCTTTCTAGACTCTACCCTCGTCAAACCCTACTTCGAGACCTCCACGACGTACCCGTTGTCGAACGCAGCTCATGCCCGCGATGTTTCCTTCTCCGGAAGAAAGATATGCGAAGCGAACTCTACCGACTAGAGATCTGACGATGAAGACAGTGATAGATGACATGTACTCTATGTTTTGTCTGGGAAGTAGGTTGATGGCTTGTGGGGAGTTAGGAATCACGTAGCATGACCTTTTTTCTTAAATACTGGCATTTTTGGGGGGTGAATGTGGCTTGGAACTCAGCTTCTATCTAAGTAGTACAGAGGATCGGGGCGTGGAGATAGATGGGATTTATTCTAGCGTCTAGTCGGATGAGTTGGAGGAAGGTGAAGTTAGACTTGGATGAGATGGAGATGGAGTTGGAAATGTTTGTTGAATGATGTTGGTAATTTGATAGTTATTCGGTTGTTTTGGTACTGCGTGTAAGATGATGGAATAGAAATATATGTCAAGCGCAACAGGTACAGCTCTGAGAGATGGAAACAAACTAAAAGATCGTTTCGCTCTGTTGGCAAGGGTCAAAGACGATTGTCTATGCAAGTAGTAACTAGGATTCAAGATAGCGGACTGACGCTCAGATTGCCATATCACCACATGCCTTCTCTCCCCGAGTCCCAATACCGCACTAACTACACGTCCCTTCCCCATCCCAATCCCCCTCTTTACCCCCTATTACACTCCCCAAAAAGACACTGCAGCCCCCCATTCCCCGGCTTCGGACAATCGAAGCAAAGCCAAACATACGCTACATCTCGCATGTAAGTATAAGTCCATGGCACTCGTAGTCATCTTGAGTGTATCCCTATCCTTTCTGCCCAACCCGACAACGCCAACGACAACGCCGACTACCACGAGAACGAAATGGTGCAAAAAGCCAACCACATATCCAAACACAGCGTTGTGCATAGTAATAGTAAAGTTCATCAACTCACCTCCAACACCCGACCCCGGCGTTGCGGTTTGTGTCCACGTGCACTGACACTTTTCCAATCAGTCAGTAAAATGTCAAGTCTTACACACCAACTCAATCCAATCCAATCCAATCGCTATCTACAAAACAGAGGGAGGGGCATCATACACTCTTCCCCTGATTACATTTACAAAGCTTCTGCCCCGGGTTGTCGCACAGCCAGCCGTCGGCGCAGTCGCGCTTGGCGAGGAGGTCAAGTGCGTCGTTGGGGGAGGAGCTGGGGAGGGCAGTGGTCGTGCTGGTGCTCAGGAGGGCGAGGAGGAGGAGGGGGAGGTGCATTTTGGAGAGGATTTGGGTAGGAGTGGTGGTTAATGGATGGAGGGGAAGGTGTGGTGTAGTGTGTTATGGGAAAGGGGGTGAAGCTGGCGCGATTGAGCTTTTCATCTATCTAGGTGCTCAATATGCCTTCGGTGGCCCCGCGAGGTCGGCGGGGCAAAAGTCATATAATCGTTGATGCTGCTGAAAGTCCGCCAATGTACATGTTTACTTTCATCCAGAGTTGTTGGTGGCGTATATCATGTTTGCGCGTGCCGGCGTGTGGTGCGCATGATTGGCTCGACGATGGTAAAGGTACTCGGGTCCTGTGGTGTGCGCTTTCGGTGGCGGGGGGAAGAGCTGTAGCTGACGATGATAAGATGACATTGTGACTATGCAAAGTCTTTGGATTCGTGATCTATTAGGTTAAATCGCAGTGGAAGTCATGAGTGAAGTGCAAGAAAGCTTTTACATTCAGTGAGTCGGTGCGGTAGTGGAGAGGTCCGCTTATTGTAAACTTGCAGGACGTCAGGAGTATTCCAGGCAGAGCATGTGTACGGAATCTGCACGAAAGTATGTCATCGAAGTTAGACAAACTTCAACCGTCTGATGATCTTTTTGCCCGGCTGAACGTCTCGCACCTCCTGCATGCCTTCCTTGCTTTCTCGAGTTCAGATACTGTGGTCAGACTGCTCCGGTAACGCCGGACGGCTATCTGGATGTGAGCGACTGTTGAGGTATCGGTGGTGGAAATAAGAATGGGAGCAATGGAATCTGAGAAAGAGCTCTGCGCGCCATGTCCAGCGATTTCGCTCTATTCTGCTGTAGTCCGGGTAAAACTAGACCCCGCGCTGTGAGGCTGTTGGCCCCGCGTACGGAGGAGGCACACAGCAATGCTGTCGCCCGAACGTACGGTATGGCAGTCATACACATGAGCGATACCTATTCGGTACGAAAGTTGGTTGAGGGGATGTAGAACAAAAGGATGAAATCCAACTTCAGTTTCTGTTCAATCAAGAAAGCTCCTCAGTGTATCCAAAAATATCGACACCGAGCTGGAGCAGGAGACATGAGGCTGAGTTACGCGCTGTGCCAAGCACTGTTGGCCCCCAGCGGGATTCGGCTAAGGAGGACAACGCCTTGGTCCCCGCTGCGTTCGGTCCTTCCCGTAAAGTGTAATTGGGACGCCTAACAGGACGAGGGGCGAGTGGAGTGCAGCAGATCGATCAGATTGGTGACACGCGTCTCAGCCCTACGGAGCGTCTGTTGCTTCAGCCCGATCACGACCGGTCCCCATCAATTCTCCTGCTCGATACATGCCCATCGTGTACTAGTTCAACCGTTGTTCGTACGCAGCTTGTACAGATGTTGGATCCGTATTGTGAAACCTGTAAGCACCGGCGCCTATCATGGAGTGAAGTCTTCCCACGCAGCTTGTCAACCACCAATGAGGCATTTTGCACGCAATCTGACTGCGCAGATTTCGATTGAAAGAATGTAGCGGGCTCTAGTCGTGATCTAGGCACGCTAGCTTTTGTGCCCATGAGGAAAAGACTGTGAAAGGAACGTTCATCTTACATTCAATCCACGCTAAGATCAAGGCATTCACTACGCGCACCTTGATCTGTGCTGTGGCATCGAGGCTATGTAGGATATTGCTTTCGCTTGATTTCCCCTCCTGGCATATCGCAAGGCTAAATGTCACAAACGGTTGTCATGTTCTTAGTGCATCCCGAGAGATTGGTCAGTTGATTTAAAGGAACACTTGCTTGCTAAAAAGTCAAGGACCTATACAGCGGTATTGTGCATCTTGAGTTTGCAGCATGAGAGCAGCGATGGTCCAAAGTAAACGTTTGTCTAAGCGCCATACCCATATCCGGATGGCATTCAACACCAATTCAAAGGAAGTAGTGTCTCTGCCTCGTGTTGGAGTGCAAGCCCACAATGTAATCTTGGCGCTCGACACCGGAAAGTTGTGTACGGCGGTACAGGTGCATACGAAGTGCACTTAATACCTGTGCGTAAAGCACGGTACACCTTTGGCCCCAGACGAACAGCCACTTGCCGTCTCAGATCTCCAGAGTCGAGACCCTTGGGCGGGACTAACTCTGCACATCTAAATATAACTGCTCTACTTGGACTTCCTTGCTTCATGAATTATGCCTACTGCTTTCACTTATATGATAGACTATCTAGGAGAATAAGTCGATTCCTTTAGTACACGCATTGGCAGTTATGGATGCGTGCCCTGCGTCCCAGAAAAGTCAGGATAGGATGTCAGTGTCGCACAGTGTTACATTCACATCAGGCGTGCGAGATTGGAATAAGGATTCGATCGGTCCCCGGTGAGGTTGAGATTGAACTTTTGAAGTGCGGAAAAGGATCTAAGAGGCGCTGGATGTTCCTCTTTGCGTCTTAGCTCGGGCTACTTTCCTTCGCTATGACACGCGCACGAACGTACTCTGCTCTACGCACGAGCAAAGATCTCCTGCTGTCTACCCCCGTTTCACAACTTCCACTCCTGAAATGATGGCGTACCCCAGTTACCATCAAATTGAGATCGCCAATGTTCCGCATCAAGGTAAGCTCAACGGGGACAGACGAGGCCTCCCAAATTTACCGCCGTGCCAAGGTGGAGGATTCAGCTAGTCCTCCCCAGGAAATATTTTGCGCCGCTGCCAAGATCGAGCATTCCGCTAGGTACGGGATGAGATGTTGTTGTATCTTGTATATATACAGCTTCCAACTCACGATGTAGGACTCATCACCTCACCCTTAGGATCTACCTCACAGTCACTCTTTCTCACTAGAGTTGGTAGCCGCTCATTCTCTATCCAACCAACTTGTCGCTCTTTACACTTCCCATTATTAATAGTTGAATCATTCTTCGATTCACCATGGTTCTAAAATCTACCTTGGCCACACTGGCCTTAATGTCCGCCGCGCAGGCAAAACCTGTTGCTCAGGCGGTCGATGGAGCACGAGCTGCTGAAAGCTGTGGACTGAGCGTCTCGGATGCCGCTTCATGGGCTGCAAGTGGCGGAGAGAAGCTTCTTTTCGAATATCTCGACAAGAGTGGTTCTGGTATGGTGATCCAGATATCGACCAAAGTCTGAGCTAACAATCATATTCTAGCTGATTGGCTCACTGGGATTAGTAAAGCCCATATTGGCCCCAACAGTATTGCGTTGAACTGCGCGAGTCTCAGCACCAACTCGTGTCCAGCTCCGACCTATGCTGAGAACTGCGACAAATACGACTGTGAGCTCTCCAAAACACACTGTTCGAGGCCTCTTGGCTTATTCTTTCACAGACTTTTTCGTCCGACAGATGTCCTCTCAAATCAACTCCGTGTTCAAGGCAATCAAGGAGAATCTCCAAGATACTACCATTGAGACCGCACTTGAGGTCTCCTCTATTATCGAAGAATTCGACATCGCGCAGGAGCTGAAGGAGGATAAGACTCCTGGAATTCTGAAGAATGTCGCTCTTGGTAAGTCATGATGAGCCAATAAGTAGGGCGCATACTTACATTTGACAAGGCCCCGCCTCCATTTCCGCGGTTGTCGGATTTGCCGTGGCTCCACCAGCTGGACCAATCGTTGCCGGCATTCTCGCGCTTATTGCTGCTGCTTTCGGCGTAAGTAGACTACCACGATTCATAGAGCGCACTGACGGTTAGACTAGGCCACCGCCGACAACATCGAAGATAACAAGCCTGATATCAAGATCCCTGAGGCAAATGCTTTCGCGGCTGTCATGGACAAACGTCTTCAAGGCTACTTCAAGAATACGCGCACCGAATTGGATAAGACTCTCCAAGCCATCTTTGGCAAGGGAGACGAGGAGGTTGTGCGTATCATGGTAGAAAAGATGTCTGGTATCGGTGTCAAGGGTGTCGACCGTGCTGCCAAGAACCCTGTCGCTGAACTGCTTAAGGGTGGCGAATGGCTGCGCACTGAGCAAGACAACGCAGTGAGACTGGCGATGGAAGCAGCTTTCCGACGTGTGCAACAGGGTCTCATTGGCAGCCATCTCGCAAGATCTCACGTCTACCTTGAGCAAGAATTGCCCGCGTGGAACGAAGGCGCGGTGCCTTGCGAGGGACCCGGTCACTTGGCAGAGGGCAATTCATGCCTCATCATCAGGCACATTCCCTTCGGTAAGACTGACGAGGACCGCGTCGCTCTCGACCCAAAGTACATCGACAAGTGGGAGAAGGACTACGGCATCAACACCCACGTCATGATGCAGAATGTGCGCGACTGCAACAACGGCGAGCCCGACATGAACCAGCTTGGCGTCGACGGAACATACCCCAAATGCTTCTTCAGCATGCCCTTTGCCCGCCGCGTCCATAAGAAGGATCATGATTTCCAGGATGGTATCCAATATACGCCATGTGTCAGCAACTACCAAGACGATGCTCTGGACAAGATCCCAGAATGGATTCGGGGCACGTGCACAGTTCAGGTTCCCAAGTGGGGACCCTGCAAGGTCATTTTCGAGTAAGTATCATCCCGGGCATCTTCTTCTCTTTCGTCTATCTGACCAGACACAACAGGGAGACTGCTTACTGGACCGAGGGTGGTCTCGATCGCTACCGAATGGGCCTCGTCGGCGAAGGCGTCGACATTGCCCCAGTTTGCCCTTACGCCATGGACGGAATTTACTGCACTTCTGCATCGAACAGACAGTGCTACCACAGCGCGGAGCTTAACAAGTGGGTGTTCGATGTGAACTTCGCCAAGGGCCCCGGTGGACACAACTCCTACAAGGAGTGCAGGGACAACATCCGAAGCAGGTATGCTAAGGATATGCGTTGCTCGACCAATTAGGCGAGAGCAAGGATGTTGTATTGTTCTAGACGAACGTTCTTCTGCCCCAAGGCAACGATTTATTACTTTACGTTAGACCTTTAGACTTTTGGTAGCATTCGCGATGCCACTTGCTCGCGGAATCGATGGATATTTCGGTTGATCAGGTTTCGATGCGTGCCATGGCATGATGTGATGTGAACTAACCTCTGTCAAAGCACTTCGATGATGATCTGCAGCGAAGAGCTTTGAGGGTTGGTTCCAGGGCTACTGATCCAATACTACAGGCTGAAAATGTATTGCTTGTGTGATTGACCGGGTATAGTCATGAGGAACTCGGAAAGGAATCTAGCGTTCGCGACGCATATCGCGGGTCCATGTTCAGGCTGCCAACCGACCAACGCGCTATACCTCTCAATCTTGGATCCAGGCTATGAAATCTTAGCTAGTAACTTACCTCGCGGGTCTCGTGTGCTTATGTCTGTAATCACATGTTTGTGTCTGTTACCACACTCTTGTGGAGCATCATTATTCTCCCTTGAGCCCGCGGAAGCTGAGTCTGGAACCTTTGAAGGTTTGATTGAGCTCGAAAGTGCTTCTCCTCAATTTCCAAAAATCTTCGATGGTCGTCCTGCTTTGACTCACCCCTTCTTCGGTGTGCACCCGGGTTTCTTTGTTTTTCCTCTTCGTTGCTATTCCTTGTTCATCTTTCTAGACGTAGCCAACATACTGACCGGGTTCTGCTCGAGCCTCGTAACACTACATGCTTTCTTGATTGTTGAATAGCCTTTACCTATCTGGGACACAGCGAGAATCAACTACAAGGAGATATACGGGAACTCAATGTCCGCGTGGCAACGCAAGGCCACAATAGAAAATTTTGTGCATCATTGGTGTTTTGGGTAGGACGGTGTTGTTGCGAGCGCGTGGTTGGTATGCCTTTGACGTGTACCAGGCTTGAACTTGTGTTTCAATGGCCTGATTCCACATGCGGTAGACATTGTGGTCATGCGTGACGAGTGCGGTGCAACGCGTACGCTGTGTATATCAAATGCATGCCGTTTAGGAACATGCGTCTTGCACGACACTAGTGCCATTCACACAGCAGCTTCACCGGATTGTGCTTCGTTTTGGCTATACAAATCCAAATTAATCTCGGCACGCCTATTCATAGCTGAGTCCTGGCAAGAAAGTGAATCCATTCCCCTAAGATGAAGATCACTGCAGTTTGGATGGCTTGATGTGCGGCTGGACTTAGACTCTGAGAACTCCCTTGTTATAACATCTCAACGCGAGGAAAGAGTAGAAGTTGCACCTGTCAACAGGCAGATCGACTTGCGTGATGTCTGACAAATATCGTTGCCGAGGCTACAGCAGGAGCACCACGTAGCACTATCGCCAAATATATCCTAAAGGAGACCGTCGAACATGGTCGCAACGTAAGCTCGATACTCTATAGAGGTTGTTGAGCATCTCTTTCCATCAATTAACAGGATAAGAAGCGACCTCGGTGGACTTGTAACTGCACGACTCACTGACCTTTTTTTGTCGAATGTGCACTGGTGCGATTTGCGAGCGGATCATTTCCAAAAAATATACGACATTCGTCAGTCCATTAAAATCATGGGCTCCGCCACTTTCAGTGAGTCAGAGTCAGAGGTAGATGCTAATCATGTTGTGATCGATGTGGAGGAGGACTCTAGTTCTGGTCGAGATGATCGAGAGCTTGACAGGTAAGCACGTGGCTCAGGCTCAACTTGAACGCAGACTTAACGGATTGTATCAAATCCAGAGACCCGTATCTCGATTTCGTCAAGCAGCTGCAGTAAAGTGGTCAGTTCGACGGTGACGCCTGCCTACCAGAATGGATGGAACGAGCATCACGATCAGAATCGGATGCAGACGCTTTTCATTCGGCCGTCGACATATTTCGATACAAAGATGGAGAGGAACCAATTATAAAGAACGTAAGACAATTAGGGACACGAAAGATGTTCTGCAGGTCACAAAACGTACACTCCAAAGTGAACACACCGCAATTCCGAGCCAAAGTTTTCTTCTAGTCATGGTTGAAGAAGTGACTCCTGCACTCGTGGAACTGCTTGGCTCAACCTATTCGATTGATCCTCTCGTACCAATCCGAACATTGTCAGGCAGGAACATAGACTCATCGCAGATCCAGAAACTATGGAAAAGTGACGTGAGATTATCGAGAGCTGGCGAGAGATGGTCATCGACACACTGGAGCTTGGGCTAGTCACTGCACAGCAGCTCACCAAGGCCAAATCGCCAAACATGCTTGAGGAGATTACACAAGATTTCAAGCGTGTTCTACAAAAGCTCGACGGATTGCGCGATCAACTCGACCGCGACTTCGATCACCACAAGGCAGAGTTGCAGCTAGCGGCCGCGAGGCAGAGCCTTGCGGAGAGCCATGGCCTCGTACGCTTGACATGGCTAGCCACTATCTTCGTACCCTTGACGTACATTACCGGACTTTTCAGTATGACCGACAACCTGCAGACGATGAAGGGCACGTTCAAGACTTACTTTATGGTTGCTATACCAGTTGCTGCAGTATCTTTATTGGTTGCAAGATGGGGAGCAGTATCGATTGCAAGAGGTCGTTGGGGTATTCGCGAAGCCCATCGGTATGCAAAGGCAATGCGCTGGTCTCCAAGACAGATGTGGCAGCGCAGGGCCGAGTTCAAGCTGGACCTGAATTTCGAAGGACTGTTGTCATCGTACACTGAGAATGCAGGACTTCAGAGTAAACTTTCGTCGTTGTGAAAAGGCTGCAGAGGGGTAGTTTATTCAAACCTTGGACCCTAATAGATTTCCAATACCATAGCGAAGTTTTGTCCGGCTCCGTCAAGCGTTAGTATTTGGAGACATACGCCCATATATAGCCCGCGCCACTCCATTACTGCGAACCACGAGAGTCCATTCAAGATCAATTCATACAAGGCATCTACTTGTGAAAGAATGAACGTAAATGATAAAGATACATTTAGATACCTTGAACCCAACATCTCAATTAGTAGGGAAATTCAAGGGCCCACTGTTGATCCTCATCTTCTTTCCGTACAATTGCAGTATGATGATGATGAGAAAGGCGAAGACACAAATACCCGCTTGTGTTCCAAAGCTGACCTTAGCTCCAACTGAATTGGCCCATTTGACTTGGAAGTAGCTAATGATGAACCCACCAGCGGCTGTGGTGCATTAGCAGGCGATCGTATCAGTCTTGGACATCTAGACTTACTTCTTGCAAAGTTGATCCAGGCAGATACTTCTCCGGATGCCTCGGGATAGCTGTCAAGGTTGTAGGCATTGAGAGCGACTGTAGCGATCATGATTCCAAAGACATAGAGTCCCCAAAAGAGAGCTGTTATCATGTAATGATAGGCCTCCTCTAGAGCGAACCCCATACCAATCAGTCCAGCAAGCATAAAGGGCGTGCTGAACCAAATTGCGCGCAGTCTGGTCTCTGGTTCAAAGTGGCCGTGATGCGACATAATGTACTGGCGGGCAATCGCATCGTGCAGCCAATGGCCAGAAAATTCGCCCAAAAGCGCGGCAACAATTGGCGTGAAATAGAAGAACCCGATCTGCTTTGGCCCGAAGTTGTATAGAGGCGTAAGGAAGATTGACAGAGTTGTGTTGATGCCAACAACCCAGGCAAAGGTAAGCAAATAATACAGACAGGAGAGGAAGACTGTAGGCTTGAGGATAACCCGGATCGGCCGCATGCATGCCTGACCAAAGCTGTTTCGAAGATGGCGAGATCGGAATTGAGCCAGGCCGGCCAGTCGCGAAATGCGGGAACCTTTGGGCGGCTGGGCTGAGGGAGCAATGCGTCGGTCGTAATAAGTTTCTTGAACGAAAGAAACCACGAGAATGAGCGCAAGAGATGTCTATGGCAGCATGTCAGCTAGAGGCCGCTCACACAGACTGAACTAACCTTACCATAACAAAGTATACCCAGAATGCAATTGGCCAGTCCTCCGTCGTGATGATGAAAGCTGTCAACAATGGTCCCATGTATGGGGATAAGATGATGAAAGCGGCCCAGATGTTGATTTTGCGCGCACGCTCGTGGAAGTAAAACATATCGAAGATGAACATCAGGCCGCCACCTTGAGACACAGTACTAAAGAAACCGTTCAAGATGCGGGCAGCCATGAACGACTCAAAGGTTGTAGCCGCTGCACACCAAGCTGCAGTTGCAGTGGCAAGTACAAGGAAATAGAAGAGAACGGGAAGACGTCCAGCCCAAGCAGAGAGAGCTACCACAAAGATGCCTCCAGCTCCTAGCATGAAGACGTTACCGACTTGGGAGTGGTTCACGGTATCTGGGCTCATATTCCAGATCCTAGAGACGACATTAGAGCTCTTGAAGTGCGTTACAAGCAAGGTCCTACTTACGCCGCTTGGGGGATCAAAGTGACAGCACCTGTGGCACTGCCGTAATCTGGCAGGAAAGCTGCAAAACTGATGATGAAGAGGATGACATGTTTCTTGACGGTGCTCCAATTGAGTGGGTCTTGTGGGTCATCTGAAGGTTGAGGAATCAAAATAGTGTGGCCATCTTTGGCAGTTTTGAGATTCCCTTGATGCTCAGTGTCGACCTTGGTCACATGACCTTCCGATTCCTTGTACTCGTGGAGGTTGCCGTTGGAGTCCGCAACTATCGAAGACGGGTTTTTGACGTTCATAGTCGAGCCGGGGTGTTGACCAAAAAGCAGAACAGGAGTTGAATTATCCCGGCCAAGTTTCTCGATTTGGTCGTCCAAGAAAAACTTAGGTAGTTGGTGAGATTAGATCGATGCAGCTTTGAAGTAGGACAATACTTAGTATGGGCAGTGGAGATACCCCAGGTTCCGGAAAACAGACAATTTCCGACAGTGCGGGGTAGTCAGATCAGATCCGGAGGGCTTGCGCAGCTCTCAAATAGCACGAACACCCTGGACCTTCTGGCCGTCAGACTAAGTACTGACGTCAAACTTGGTAAGGGGAAACAACAAGCTCTCTATGTGTACATAGAAGAAAAAGTGTTAATAGCAGCAGCGTGGAAATTTACTGTGTACTGCACGATAGAGATCAACGAATTTTCCGCGCTTGTAGGCACTCGTTTTGACCAGACAGTATCTTGATGTTCGGCTCTCTGGCCTTACAGGCGACTTCGCCTTCTTTCAAGTGCACAAATTCCTCGCACAAAGATTGTGCCAGCTTCTCAGCAGTGCCACCGATGGCGTAGGTGTTTGTGCCTCCTCGCAGTGTCACGAATGCGATTGGTGGGCACCTGCATGGATCTCCCGGATATTGCATGAAGTACTTCCGCCTGTTATCCTTACCTGAGACTTACTCATCAGCTTATCTCCCCGATCCAAGAATGAGGCGCACCTCTCCTTCCGCTTTCCGCCTTCCGGCGTTTCGTTCACGTCCCAAGCAACCTCACGTTCGAGTTCATCTGCTCCAGCGTTTCTCGCTCAGGGAAGATCAGGCTGACCTAGTATTCCGGAATTTTTCGGGGCGGCTACAATATGACCGAGTCTTACATGTTCACCGACAATGCGCGGCAAGAAGGATGTTGATTGGATTATTTTGTCTCCCACCGGCGAGGGTACTTGTGTAGTGAACATCTTTTAAAGCTTGATCTAAGAGATTCTGACACTCGAACACTCATTTTGTTCTTTTAGTAGTTCCGCTAAGCATGTCAAGTCGATGACAGTTCTGAGTACCCACACATAGGTCAACTGCTAGCCTATTTGGTAGACTTCTCACGGAGCTCACGTCTGCAGTCATAGTGATCAAGCTCAAGCATCCTTGTAAGGGGGTGCCAACACGACCCAGCTTGGGCTGGCCGCGTCGTCTTCCTATTGCAAAGCACAATAAGCACAGCAGAGACTTCTCACAGGTCGTATCACTGTCTCGAGCCATGACGAATGCGCAGCCCCATCCAGATACTTCAAATGAGCTAGAATGAATCTAATGACAATCTTTGAAGAATCCAGCAATGTCGAGCGCGACGCATTGCTTTACAACACTTTGCCAAAAAGCCGAGCCATCGCGTCTCTCTACTCCAAGATGCTCGTATGGTTGTATTATTAGACCCATGAGAATCAAAGGTGCGTTGTCAATGTCTGAGTCTGACTTAATATTGCGATTCCATAATCAATGCAAGAACATTTTAGCTTCACGGAGCGACAGGGCGGCTTCAGATAATGGATCACAGGCAACCATTTGGGATGAGCTCTATGAGTTCTCGAGCCCTTGTAATGAGTTTGCAGATCTTCTATTTATTCTATTCCTACTTCATGAATTGTGCCACCCTCTTGTGTCGCTTGAAGGACTTTCATGATCTGAACATTGAAGACCCACGGGGTCGTTGTGCGCTTGCTGCAACAATGCGCGTCTGCATCTCATCACACGTTTCTGGAGCACCGTTATCTGCGTCTTGACGCATGCGCTATGTAAGATCAGCTTTCAAACTTCAATTTAGTCATACGATATAAAAACACCGACAGCACAATGTTTCAGAAGGATCCGGTACAGTACGCGAAATAGACTTCCAGCACCAAGCACAAGGGGAATGAGCTGCCCGGTCGACCTTACATAGTGGACTCCTAATACTGAGTTCCATTCCAGCATCATCTCGATACCACAGATGACAAAAGCCATTAAGAACGGTAGAGAGCAGGTGACAAGCCGGTTATAGATCGAACTACTAGCACGGTATCAGCGTACGTGTAAACGCAGTCCAAGTCCACATACATTGCTTCTCGAGGCTGACCAAGGCTGGTTTTGTCGGCACCTCTGCCCGATATAGGTATGCTCATGGGGAGCAGAAGCATCTGAACAGTCTTACGAATGCTGCTCCAATCTTCAGAGAAGGCCCCTTCAGTCGAGCGAACCGGCTTCAGACTATAAAAGCAGAGAGCCACTGCGACCAGAAGGTGAACAATCGTCATCGCCTGGAAGCATATATATGCCATGTTCAGCGATTCGATGCGTATCTTGCCGAACAGAAAGAGATACGTCCCGCAAGGGTCGCGGCGGTAGTGCAACGATCCAGTAGTAGTAAACCAGACGGCGAAAATCGCAATCGCAACAATCATTAGACTCCTTGCAAGCACAGCAGCGGCTGTAGCGTTGGACCGACGATGAAACGGGAAGCTGATTGGGACGTGCACCAGCCAGACATCCCCCATGAGCATGGCGATGAGAATCATAATTTCCATGGAGTACGTCTCGGAGTTTTCCCTCGTGAGAGCTACAGCGGCGATGAAGAGGGCGAATTCGAAGATGAAGGTGACGCTGGCTAGGTCGGTCACGCTTTCGGGGAATAGCTCGCGTAGGAAGTAGGCGGAGAGCCACTGCATGTACAGGCCTAGACGTATACCCAGTCCGTATATGTCGGAATTACCCTCAAATCCACAGACATGTTGGAGAGCTCGTGGATGTAAGGCATTGTTCAGTATGTTCGGCGACTCAATTGGCGCTGCTTGAATCAAAGAAGGTAGAAGGCAAAGAACATATAACACACGGCGTTTTAAAATCATCTTAGCCTGCACTCAGTGCAGGGCAAGAATCTTTGAATGCTAACAGTGCCGTATGGATGATATCAAAATAGCGCGGCATACTTCTATGAGTGACACCTTTTCCTCTGACAGATCCCGTAGGAACATGTAGCATGTCGACACAGCCACGCTCTGTCGATGACCAATATACGATATAGCGAATCAACTTGCGGGAGATAGAAGTTCGCCTGGAAACAAGTATGCAAGGCCCCCAAATTTACGCGAGCATCGGAGGTGCCGCGATCACTACTGATAATTCAAGCTTACTTTATCTTTTTGCGCAAGCATCCTGCGACAAACACACGGCACCCATTGCGCAGTCGTTTGGAATAGCTTGAAGACAGCAAAGTAGCAGAGTAGACTCTCTCATGGTGTGCATCACAGTCATGCAAGTGGCGTCGAAATGATGATCACGACTTGAGGTGAAGATAGGATTCAAATTGCGGGTATGTGGTGCTGACTGGCTGTTGGCCCCGCGAAGTTCTGCTGGTCAGCCACAACGATCAGTTGCTCATCTTTCCCTGCACGGTTTGTCATGATCTCAGTCTACAAGCCACCCCTTTTAATTATGCCAGTCAATTGAATAGGATCCCAAGCGCAAAGATCAATATCTCGAGACCTTCTCGAAAGGGTGAATGCAGAAATCAGCGAACAACAAGGGATTGAAAACAAAATGAACCGCAAAATAACGAGACCGTGCGGAAATTCCCATCCCTCCAAAAAACTTACATCCAAAACATAACCCCATCCAAATTCGGCTGCCACGGATTCCACCTCCCCTCCGTCTCATCAAACACACCCCAAACCCTCTCCAGCTGCTCCGTCACACCAACGACCATAGCACTCCTCGCAACCTCTAGAGCCTTTGCCTTCTTCCACCTGGTGATCGCCGCTTTATCCCACATGCTCCCATGATTCTGCGCCGGCAACTTGAAGCTCGCATCAGCCTTCCAGGGCCGCAAGTACACACGGCCACGCTCGCACATGCGATCGGCGATGTATGCGGGCGCGATGTACGAGACGCCCTTGAGAGCGCGAGGAAAGCAGTAGCAAAGCGTGTTGGTGAGGTTCGCTAGGCGCTTGTTAGTTGTACCGAAGCCCATTTCGTCGAGGAGAACGTGGTAGTGTGCTGAGCGCGCGGTGCCAGCAGGTGCAGCGTGTGACTGGAGGTAGAAATTGTGCCTGTGGGGCGTGGTGACGATGTCTTCGACGAGGAGACCTGGTTTGACGTTATGGTGGGTGCCCTTTGAGCTTTCGGCGGTTGTCTTGGGGAAGAAGCGGGTGTGGTGGCGCTTGCCTACGACGACGAAGGTCAACTTGAGACCAGTCGCTGGCTGGTTGTGGCGCGTTGCGAGGGTTTGGAATGCTTTTTTGATGGCTGTGACTTCGTAATCCATGAGTTCTGCGAATTGCGACTCACTCACGCCGTCACGGTAGAACAGGATAGACGACGGCAGCAGGCACGGAGAGGTTTCGGGCGCTTGGTCACCGTTGTCTGACCTGTCGATAGGATTCTGTTGACGAAAGTCGACCCAAGCTTCGAGTCGCTCCAATACCATGGCTTCCATGTCCTCGATAACCTACTCGGTGTTGGCCATTGACGAATTGACAATAATAAACGACTCACCTCTTGACCACCAGCCTGTAAACGCATAGACCCTGGATATTTCTGTAAGTCTCTGTCGATGCTGGCGACAACACATGCAATGCTAGGGATGCCAGGCAACGATCTACCCCCGGGATGACCGACGTCTGCACCGAAGATAATTGTGTTCTCCCGACGATTAGATCCAAGCATCCGCTGCACTTCATCTGGGTCCAGCGCATAGTTCAGGCCGTTAGCCTTGCTGTTGAACTTCATTGCAAAGTTATTGAGGCGTTGATTCTGGAAGCCCATTGGCTGTCCACGCGGCGGGTACGCCTTAGCATACCATGGAATCTTGTTGTTCGTAGTAACAGCGCAGACTGAGTTCGTCCCATATTGCAGGTCAGACATGCGTCTGATTGAGGCATAGATGTTCTGGTTCAGGTTTGGTAGTCCGACAAAAGTGGCTTTTGTAGCTCCTTGTGCTGTGTTGGCCCAGAAGAAGGAAAGATCCGCCAGCGAGCCAGACCCAACTGCACCAGCAGTGACCGAGTAAATCCCGTTGTGTCGAAGTCTTGCCTCTAGATTGCCTGCCATGATGCCGGAACGATCAAAGGCACCGTCATTCAAAGCACGAGAGAGATTGAACACATTGATCTTGTCCATCACGCCGCCAGTGTGGAACCTCCATCCTGATTTGCAAATCTTGCAATCCTTGCCATCTTTGCATGGGTTGCCATTTCTGCGCTCTTTACATTCGTTATCCACTAGGTCCCAGGATGCGTCAAATGGCTTTTTGACATCGTAGCTTTTCGCATGTCGATATTGTAGCCATGGAGCCGACAAGAAGTTTGCTGGAACTTCGACGAGATTGGTACCGATGCAAATCCGGGCCTTGGCTGAAGAAGATATTAGCTGAGACAGTCACCAACAGACACCAATGAAACACGTGCCACTGCTTGATTGGACACTCCAGGGAGGCGTAGAACTTCGAAGCCTTCCTCGACTATCAGTTTGGCATTGTCTGCTGGCTTACGTAGTGCTGTAGTAATCATCGAAGCTGTCAGTGTGGGCGGCAGCAGACCCTTGACAGTCTGGTATCGCACGATCTCGAGTAGCTCAGCTGGTATCCAGATGGCCCCATCCTTGCATTGTGATCGCATATCTGCAGTACGCTCGACCCGTTTCCCGACGTTGACGCATAACCCTGCAGGGTTCAAGCCGTTGATGCCGACGTCTATATTGTGTCAGCCAAGCAAAGAATAGGCACCGCTCAGTTTACCTGCCTTGAAGCATTCCAGAACGGTTCTGCCTTCATCCTGATCATTGTTCTTATCGAAGAACTTTTGAACTTGAATGCTTCTTCCGAAATTCTGGAAACTTTTCATTCTGCTTCGCTCATCGTTGATAGACACCGCACGGCCTGGTACCGTGGGCCTCAGGTATGCGATGTAGAGCTGGGAGCCTCTCAACCACTTTTCTACGTCTTCAGGACCAACTAACCGAGCAAGATCTTCACTCTTTTCGACGTAGAAAAGAACATCCGATACTCGACATGGTGGAAAGAAAGCTGATGTCGCTGTGTTGACATTGAGCAAGACGCCAGACCCATTACCGGGGCGTATAGATGTGAAATAGCCACGAACCGCGCGAAAGGCCACGGAATTTGGTGACTTGGATTTCTCGGACTTCAGCGTTCCGTATGCTTCGTTGATGAAGAAACGGTTCGATCCAATCGGAGTTATCGAGAAATCTGGGCGACCTTGCGACACTGGCCGCATGGTGAGTGCATTGAGGGCTTCAATCTCTTCCGAGCATTCCTCGGCCCGCTTTGTCTCCAAGTTGTGACGTATAGACCCCAAAGTGCTGGTGTGTTTGATCTCGACCTGTAAGGGGTTCAAACGCTCTGCTCCTAGACAGATGAAATCTAGATTGAACGTGTAACGCTCTGGGCTGCTGTTGAAGATGAGCTGATCTGTCCAGATTGTACGGTAGTCAGTGGCCCAAGACTTGTTGATGAGCAGTTGATCGAGATGTAGAGCACGAAGATCCTCGAACATATTCTGCAGATCCTTCCGTCGAGTAAGCGTCTTGCGTCCGATGGCGTTGTCCTTCTTCGTGAAAGCGTAAGAAGTCGTGATAGAGTATACAAACACCTGATCGGGGATTCTTGGAACGTGCCCATAGTTGGCCAAAACGGCATATTGGCTGTCTTTGAATCTTCTTGTCGTGGTCTGGTAGATGTTGTCTTTGCTGCCATCGAACCGTTTCTTCGTGCCCTCAACCTTCGTGTAGTGAAGATAATCAGTCGGCTTCGCTCGACCACAACTCTCGTTCAGCCCAACACTGATGTTTTCAGAGTTTGCGCGGATGCGAACTTTCTGTGCCTCGCTGAGAGACATGCTGACAGTTGCACGATGTCGTGAGGTGATGACCACGATCAAAGTCGCGTCAGGTCATCTCTACTTGTACCATGTCGCGAGCTAGAGCAAGCCCGCAAGTTACTGCTTGTGCAGCTTTCGTTGCCACCGCAAGCTCCAAGATTGTGTTCAACATTGTCGAAGCAAGAATTGTGCGGTGTTTTCATCATCGCTTGGAGGTTGACAAAATCGCGTTGGAGACAATTGTCACGTCCCCAAGCCCGATTCCAGCGATCACGCTGCTTGCTTGTTTGTGGCCCTCTTTTTCATCAGGCAAATTGATCGTTGTGTCTGAATCATGCAGGAGCATGGCCAGTGTACTCGGTATGTACGACATCGTCGCGTGAGCGCTGTCGTTTCGTGTGCGAGCCGACGAAGCGTGACATTGACTGATTCGAACTTCGTGTCGAGATCTCTCTCAGAAATGTACCAAATAGGGAAATGAAGCTCGCGAAGTTTTCCACAAAGAAGATGTAGTTGAAAGAGAGTGAAGTCGAGCAAGCGGAGTCGACGCGCATCCGATGTTCGGCTCGTTGCGCTAAACCTCCTCCATTCATCACACAACACTCGACATGCACCACTTTACACTCTTGACATACTGGAAAGTCAGGCAAATCAGTTTTTCATATCTCAGAAGCTAAAACAGTGGGTTAAAGTTGATGCATGATGGTGGGCATGAGTCTGACACGAACTCTACCGCGGCTTGTAATTTGGACCGTAGCTTTGGTAAGATTACTAAACACGTCTCTCGGAGGGAGTGAATACACGAAAAGCTAAGATCTACACGCGGCTATATCCCAGTTTTGATTTCCTTCCTCCACACCTTTCTTCGCCCACATTCCCGCTCACACGCAAAACCTACCCCCCAAGACCCCATCCCCTTTCCATCTTCCTAAATCCCCCCCGGAAACAACAACCCATTCTCCCTCCTACTCTTCTCCAACACCTTCAGTATATCCCTACTAAGCTGCTCATACCTGCCCAACGCCTGCTGATCCCTCTCCTCAATACACCTCGCATGCTCCAGCGCCTCCTCCTTAAGATTCATCTCAGCCGGCTCCTTCTCGCCCGCAAGCTGCGTCCTCGTCTTTGCCCTCGGATCAAACAGCACCACTGACTCGATATCCGTAATCGCAGGTACAATCAGCGTGCCCTTCTCGCCGTAAATCTCGCAGGGCGCGTCCGAGGCGTAGATCTTGCTGTGGCAGAGATAGACCGAGAAATTATCGTACGTAAGCACGAGTTTCCCCGCGCCATCTGCCCCTGTGGCGATTTTCACGGGGTAGTAGACGCTATCCTTCGGCGCGCCGAAGAGATCAATCGCCGCGCTGACGCAGTACACGCCCAGATCGCCCAGTGCGCCGCCGCCCATCTCGAGGTTGAAGATGTTGGGCGTCTCGCCGGCGAGGACCTTGTCGTAGCGCGACGAGTACTGCGCGAAGGTGATGGAGGCGCCGTAGAGCGGTCCCAGCTTGGAGATGGAGGATTTGAGGATCTTGAAGTTTGCTTCTTGGATGTGGCGGAAGGCTTCGATGAGGACGACGTTTTTGTCTGCGGCGGTTTGGAAGAGGTCGTTGAGCTCGGCGACGGTGCTGCAGGAGGGCTTCTCAAGGATCACGTGCTTGCCGGCGGTGAGCATGGTCTTGGCTTGTTGGTAGTGCAGGATGTTGGGGGAGGCGATGTAGACGGTTGAGATGTTGGGGTCCTTGGAGAGGTCGTCGATGGAGGTGTAGATGGCGATGTTGGCGGAGTCATATTGTGATGCAAACTCCTTTGCAGTCTCTTCTTTGCGCGAGTAGACGGCTGCGAGGTTGAACTTGGAGGTTGCGTGTGCACACTTGACGTATGAATGGGTGATCCAGTTGGTCCCGATGATACCGAAGTTGATAGGCATGTTGATGGATATGGAAGAGTTGTTGGTGAGGGGTGTAACTGTCGAAAGTGTTCAGATGTTGTCCTTCTGATCCTCGAAGTGCTGCAAGATTATATACACTTTGTCTGCGGAAAATTCTTCTCAATGCTACTGCGCTGGAAATTCCTCGCGTTGTAACCCCACGGCAAGCTTGGCTTCGTGATGGAGCTGAAGGCGTGATGTCAGTGTGCTATGCGGGGCTATCATTGGCCGGCTGTTGTGGTTGCCCAATGAGGAAAGCGTCGCCGCGATTGACCGTTGTTGGGCGGTACGAGGCTGTCAGCCCGCAGCATACGAGAGGTGCTATCGTGAACACACAGACAAATGCATTATAGCCAAGACGGATTTGCAGAATTGACGAGCAGTAAGAAGTCAGATTCTCGTATTGACGGGTTTATTTGCTGTTATAAGCGTGTCTGCTAGAAAAGCCAAAGCTCCTATGTACGGAGGGTATCATGCTGGTGACGACGTAATTGTCGTGAATATTCATGCCATGTGCAGAAACGAGTCCCAACTCCGACAGAGCTGCATCTCGTATAAACAATCATTAGAAGGAAACGCAATGCCGCTCTCAATAAGCGGCGGAAAACCCGCACCCAAAACGCCTGTGTATGCTGAATAAGAACCATGACGCACGTGTGCATCCTTCAATCTTCCCAGATGGTCTCGAGGTCCAGATCCCCACGCCTCTCGGCACCACAGACACTCCACCTCTTGCGCGAGTCCCTCTTGCCGAAGCCAAAGGTGCGACCGCGCTCGGGGACGTCCAGGCTAGAGCGCCGTTGATCACCGCCGTCCTCACGGTCAGCTGCAGCCTTGAGCTTCGCAATTCTGTCTGCTTCAATAGCTTCCTCCTCCGCATCGGGGCTGTCTTCGATAGTCTCGAGGGAGGAGATGGACGGGCTGCGGGAGCGCATCGATGTCGGCGTAGATGGGACAGAGGAAGAGGCCAGCGACGAAGGGTACTGCTCGTTGAACTTAATAGGTGCGAACAAGGGCGAAGAGGAGCCAGACGTCGGGGTGCTGACGCTCGGCGTGCTGGTGGGAGGAGCGCCAAAGGGCACGTAGACGTGATGCAGCGGCGAGGCTGGCCGCCGACGCCGTGACAAAGAGCCGGTGCTGCTGTAGAGGGTTGGGGCAGTCACGCCTGCGCGAGGGGTGAGCTCCAGCTCGGCGTCCTCGGATATGTCGCAGACGCTGGGCGAGCCCTCAAAGGCGCCGAGCGAGGCTGGACGGATGCCTGAGCTGTACGGCCCTGCGGTGAGAGGCCGCGGCTCAAGGCCCCGAGGACTGCAGGTCCGCTTGGGCGAGCGAAGTGGAGACGAGGGTCTGGCGAGCGGCAGCGGCGAGGGGGAGAGCGAGAGCTGGCCAGCGGAGTGCATGACGGTGGGCAGCGAGTGGGCGCGGGTCATGGGAGGCGCGCTCAACGAGCCTGAGCTGCTGTGCGAGCGCAGGTGAGGGCGCGAATAGGGCGAGCGGTTGCGAGTCTGCGGGCGGTGGAGGAAGGAGAACTCGGAGGACGGGTCCGTCTGCGAGCGTGGAGTGGTAGGGCGCCGCGAGGAGCTGCTGTCGTCGGACGAGTTGCTGAGCTGGCGGGCGAGCGTGTTGTGCTGGTCACCCATGCTGTCTGTGTCGGTGTCGTCGGGCACGCTCAGAGTCGGCGCTGGGCGGGCGTCGTCGGGCTTCGCAGCAGCGCGTCCCATGGCTTCTATAGGCGTTGCTGGGGGCGCGGTCGTCATGGCTCGGAGACGGTGGAGGAGGTCGTCGTGCCGCTCGTCGTCCTTTGGTGAGGGCGGCAGGGATACGTGGGAAGTCATGGCGGCGAGGAGGGTGAATACATAGTCCTGTGACGGGTACCAGGTCGCCGAAGCTCGGGCGCCCAGGAGGCAGCGCAGAGGGAGTCGACGGTATGCTTGGACGCGTCCGTGTGTGCCAACGTCGACGCAGACTGCACCTTGCAGTGTTTCAGCCGCCGGAAACTAGCTCTGTGGCGCAATTATTGGCCACCAGCGGCCAGCGTGTTTGATGCCGGCGCACTGTGCGTGCGGAGAGCGTCCGAGAATGAGCGCGTTTGCAGCGCGCGCCGGGGAGTGGCGGAGGAGGAATGCTCGGGAGGTGGTGGTGATACTGTGTGGGCGAAGTACTTCGTACTGCGACGCTGACCGAGGGGTCCCCGTTGGTACCTGGTGCGTCTTGGTACCTGCCGAACTTCTAGCGGCACAAAGCACTTGGGCTGCAGATGGTAGTTGGTCGCCCAGTGCGGCAGTCACGGGCACAAGAACACTACAAAGCCGTGCAGATAGTACCTCAGTACGTCTCGCTCGTGTTTGTTACACAACCAATCTATCCTGCGTCTGCGCGAATACCGCCGCGTCCATCTTTGCTGTTGAGGAGCGTGATCCCCATTCAGCCGCCAGCCGCCGCGGTCCCCAGAGTGGGTGGCCGCCAAGCAGACCCTGGATTCGGGGCGACGTGCGCGCCAGGAACAGGCTCTGCGTCGCCGAATGCCAGAATAGCCTCCCAATTAGTCGCCATGCTATGCTCCAACAAAGCCGCTTTGGGCGCCCTCTTCTCATTGCAGCTGCCTGACCAACACAAGTGCGAGCCCGTGGCTCTGCTCAGGGGAATGCGCCCTTTCATGCATCTCCTAGCCTTCGCGGTGGCGTGCAGCCTCGGAAAAACTGCCTGCGCTGTCCTGCAATCATCTTGCCGGTCCTGCTGTCATCTGCCCTGATTGGGCGGACCCTGCAGCATCCCCAGACTTGAGCCGACGGTGGCCAGTGCATTACTCAGATGCAGATCTTGCATGCCTGCCGGCTATCGTCGAGTCCTACACCAACAACTCCCATGGTCGTGGCCGATAGCGCAATGCCTACTCCATGCACATGATCTCCCTCACACCGCTCCTGGCAGATCGCGGTCAGTCCTGGCCGTTGAAGTTCCTTAGCGTCTTCTCCAACGGCGCCACCACGCCCTCGTAGACAGCTTGCTGGAACTCCTGATCGTCGAGGCTCATGTTCTGCCTGTTGAAGTCGCATCGTATGCAGCGCCTGACTGCGTCCGAGTAGAGCTGCCCGGCCTCCAGAGCGATCTCTTCGTCCACCAGCCTCTCCGCGGTGCACCACACGGCACCAGGCGTACCTTCACAAGCAAGGTCGTGCGGTGTCTGCAGCTCTTCGATGGATTGTCCAAATAGCAGTTCGATAAGTAGCACTCCAAGTGTGAAGAGCGTCTCGTTGCGGATGACTCGCCGAACTTGTGACTGAGGTGCAGGGCCAGTGTTCGTAGGTGTCGAGGAGAACTTTCGATATATGAAGGGGTGTTGGTAGATCGTGGAGGGTGGAGCGCCAGGACGATGTACAAAGTAGACATCGCTGTCACCCCAGTCTTCTCTAAGCCACGGTGTCTTGTGAAGCTGCAGAACGCTCGACGCGAGGTCCACTGCCACCCTAAACTTGTCGTGCTGCATCAGGCGCCTTTTGAATCCAGCTTGCTTGGTGAGTACCTGTCGTAGGGTGAAAGCTGGCCATTCGGGCTGGTTGTCGGGGCACACGGGAGGGTCCAAAAGGTATATGCCATGCTTGCGCTTGAAGCTATCCAGCAGGTAGCCAGCACATGGGTCGTTTTGTGGGTGTTGAAGCTTTCCTATGGCTAGGCAGAGATTCGGTATATGGATGGGTATACTCGTAGTGGCGACAATGGCTGTTTGTTGCGTCACTGTCACCGTGGCTCCGTTCGCGCTCGTCTGAGCTTGTGACTGATCGAACCGTACTCGCCGCGTCGTCTTTGCTGCTGCATAGCTAGTGGCCGCACACGGGGGAAGAGGTACACTCCGTGGCTTGTCGGAGATCCATCGGATATCTGCTTCCTTCCATGGCTCGCTCTTGGCGGATATCGTTGACGTGAGGGTGAAGATGACTCGGAATTGTGTGTTCTTGAGCAAGTCCTCTTCCTCGTCAGTTTTGTGGTCTCGGCTTTCCAGTCGTAGCTTGACTGCATGGCCGTCGCACTGACACTGGAGACCTGAGCGTAGAGTGTGGTATAGGCTTCGCGCATAGTTCTGTAGCGCGTTGAAATTGGGGCACGCGCGAACCTTCGTCTCTGTCCTGGAGGGCTCAAGCTCGAGAGACTGCTTTGTCAAGCGCGTCAGAGCCTGATTGTGATTCCGCAAATCACCCAACTGCTCTGCGTACTCCGACTTGCTCAGGCTGAACTTGAGTCGTTTGTATTCTTGTTTGAAGAGGTTTGGGTCGGTGAATTGCGGCTGGTGATGTCAGTGAATTGATTTAGGAAGGGACGACAAGCGTAAGTACCTTTCCGTCCGAGCCGAGCTGGAGCTTCACCATCATCACCTCCAAGCTTCGGTTCATCCCATTGACATTGCCAAGATAAATTTCGTATGCACCTCTGAGCCTCTCTTTTAATTTCTGTTCCACGTCTGCAGTCTTCCAAGCATCGCCTCCGGGGTTCGAGAGGAAGTCGGTCATATGTTCGATCCGCACTACTCCACCCAACAGCTGCTCGAGCGTGTTGATGAATATCCCGCGTTCGGTCTGTATCTGCAGAAGCACAGATCTCAATTCCGATTTATATCGCCAGTATCGCTTCGCGGTTTGAACACCGCTCGCGTAATGCTCAAGCGCCGAGATGATGAGGGGCAGCGACCCCAAGACAACTCCCGCCACCTCGAGGCCCGACATGATGTGAGAGGGGGGAAGTAACAATGGAAAGACTGAGACGTCTGATTGCTATGCACTGGCTGTGCAGGCATCGCACGATCCGATATGGTGATGTGCGGTCGGAGGCCAGGCTGAAGAAGAAGCTGATGCGCGTGTGAGCACGTGTGCTATTTACCAGCTGCCGAAACCGCCCCCAAATTACTTCTTCAGCCTTGTTACCTCGATGACCATGCACTCCGCAGTATCAACATCAATGTTACCGCAATACAGCCGCGGTCATCTCAACAGAACAGCTGTGGCTTCCATCGGATGAAGCATGCCCGGCGCACTACGGGCGGCGAGGATCCAGGTCGACTGTCAACCTCACAGGACACAAAATGTCCCTCACCAGGCTCGACGATGCCTCGTTGATTGCAACACATGTGCAAAATTGCTTGGACGGCTTCCATGGAGTCGACAAGGAATACAACAAATCCAACCCTGACATTCGCAACAAGGTACCGCCTGGGACAATTCGTGATGCCCTCGGTCGATTCCGCCTGTGGGTGGGCAATATCGGTGCGCATCGTAAAGGCAGAGCTTCGCTAGACCACAAACTTCGAGAAGCGTCGCATATCCGCGATCGAGTCATCGAGCTACTACAGAACCTCGAGTCGGTACTGCGGGAGGCTCTCGAGTTAGTCACAGGAGAACGCGTGCCATGGGAAGATCTATCTGATTCCGAGTCTGACACATCAGAAGATCTCGGGCCTCTCAACGACGAAGCACCGACTGAATTGGCACAATTGGCATCCAATATGACAGAAATCAACAGCTGTCTTATGCGACTTTCCTTAGCCATCCGCAACCCGGCTCCACACGATCAGTTCCAGCAGTCAAGCCAGATCGACGTCACCCATTTCGAAGCTTTCGATGTTGAGCACGTACGAGGCAAGTTCCCATCCGCTGCTGAGTATCTAGTTCTTCGACTGGGAAAAGCTATCTCGCGGAGAAGGCAGTACCTGCGCTACCGCCAAGAACATCGAAAGAAGCTTGAGCAGGGTTTGCCGTCACAGCCCCCACCACAAGAGGTCGAAAATAAGCAAGAAGTGATACGTACCATCACAGCTCCATCTGAGAAGATTGAGAGTACTGTTGCGTCTTCTATACCCTTGGCGATCAAAGCCAGCACATCCACGTCCAATTTAGACGATATTGACTACTACGAAGACACACTTTCGCAAACGTCTTACGCATCCTCAAGTAACGACTCGAGTCGATTGCGTCTTCCGCCCCTTCCTGAAGCTGGCCAAGATGGCGATCCTTTCGAGTGCCCCTTGTGCTTCCGCTTCACGTCAGTTCGACAGATACCAGCATGGCACAAGCACGTCTATCGTGACCTTCAGCCGTATGTCTGTACATTTGATCAGTGCGAGATCCCTGATCGTACTTACGAATCACGGCACGAATGGTTCCAACACGAAATCCATGCTCACTGGAAGTGGTGGGAGTGTATCGAGGGTTGTAACATGAAGTTTCGTTCCCTAGATGAATTCCAGGGACATCTGGCCATTGAACACTCCGATCTCGCGGCTTCATCCCGAACAAGCGATCTGGTGCGCAATTGCGAGAGGCAGGATTCCATGGATATGTCAGCGGGTTGTCCTCTGTGCCAGATCAATTTACCTTCGCTTATCCAACTTCGCCGCCATCTAGGGAAACATCATGAAGAACTCTCTTTGTTTGCTTTGCCCTCCCACATGAAGGATGATGGAAATGAAGACGACGACGATGGCGTCGACGATGGTTCAAGATCCAGCATTGCTGGTAGCGACGCACCAACCATGATGGAAGTCAATTCGCTCTACATCAAAGCCAAACAGCTGCTGCAAGAACGGCCATCCATTGTCGAAGCTATGGACGACCACATTTTGGATCCTACTTTGCTCGACGAAGCCACCAGGATCTTGAAGCCAGACGACGTAAACACATGGGCTCAATACAAACGGTGGCTGGAAAATCGTTCGAAAGTCGAAGATTCGCCTGTCGATATACAGCACGTTCACGTGCTCCAAGCAATCATGTTTCACATGATCAGCGTGACACAAGAGACAGACGAGTTCTTCAAGTGGCTTATCGAGCTTCATAGGAACATGGGTAACACAGACGTTGAAGGGATGCAGTTTCCGATAGACGGCAGATTGGTGACCATCTATCAGATCATAAAGGCAATGTTCTCACGCGGGGGTATGAGAGATCTTGAAGAGACGCAAAGTTGGGAAGATCTAGGCTACCATCTCGGCTGGAATGAGATACTCACTTCGGACGCCGTACAATCTCTGAAAGGCATACATCAACATTACGTCGCGCCGTACGGAGCGGCCGATAGAGAGTCTGCTGATGGTACCTCGAAAGATGCCTCTCGGGTCAATTTAGCTATTCACATCAAGCCTGATCTGGACGATACACTTTGCGAATTGCTTGGCGTTCCGCGTGCAACAAGCATTCGTAACCTGCGAGGCCTGATACTGAACGCGAAACCTGAGCTTGAGACTCCCGAACGAATGAGATTGTCTTTCCAAGGACGCATTCTATGGCATTCAGACACATTGGAATCCATATTACCGCACGAGAACGAAGCTTCTATTCACGTTGAGTTTACCGAAAGTTCTTCGCTCGAGATACCACTGCCAGGCCTAGTAGACTTGGCCACGGAAGCGCCAGAGATTGAGATACCTGCTCCAGGTAGACTTGTGATAACCCCCGACCGGTGGCTTTACCTACCGCAGTCTACAAGCCGATGCTTTCATGTGAAGCTGTACGGCGCCCACGATGTATCGATCATTGCTTCACACCGTATCGAATTTCAAGCTTCTTTGCAAGAGCTTAAGTCTGGTACCTGGGCCACTTTACCGAACGACAGAGTATTCCTTGAATTTCACGATGGACAAGACTTCCGTGCTGTTTGCCAACATCTCAAGAACAAGATGCAACGGGAATTGCTTGATCAACGATCACCTTCGAACGAATCCTTGATGGAGAGCCCTGTTCTCCCAGCATCCACAAACGGAGAGTCTTACAACATTCGAGTTATCACGGGAACTTTTGTTAGCAAGAAGGTCTCCGCTATCATCCAGGTACTGAACGAAAAGCTCGTCATTGAGGTTACGCCACAACTTGTATGGAGCCTCGAGAAGACTGGACCTGACAATGAGCCACATGGAGCAAACAAAGCTCGATTGCCTCCACAGAATAATCGAATTGAGATCCGTGGAATGAAGAACGAGGATACGGGAGAGATTGAAGATGTCTTGTTCAAAGCGGTACCTGGGGAGACCGTGAAAATTTGGGCTATGATACAAAAGTTCCTGGAGGGTGAGCAAGAAGAGGTTGTCATTTCGATATCAGAGTCGACCACATCAGAGGAGCTTTCTATGAGCCAAATACTCCAGAAAGAGGATGCTCTACAGCTATCACGAGATGAGCTTCCGGTGATCAGTCCCACATCACCCACGCATACAGCCGAAGAGTCATATGGCATTGGAGTCATCACAGGAACTCCCATCATGAAGTTACCATCTACAATCCAGATTGTCGATGGAACACTTACTATCGATTTCAGAGGTCAGATGACCTGGACACTGGAATATGTTGATTATGGCGGGCAGCTACGCCGACCGCATCAAGCTCATTTATCCCACAATGATCACATCCAGATCCTAGGAATGGAGAATAAGACCAAGGGAACGCGCGAAGATGTTCTTCTCATAGCACAAGTGCATGAAGAAACCTCGAAGATCTGGGCTATGGTGCAGAAATTCTTGAGGATTGAAGAAGACGAGGAGAATACTTCGACATTGGAGGAAACGACCACGTCAGAAGTCCCGGAACGAATGGTAAATGATACTGATCTTATTCAGTCTCCATCATCGACTGGTTCAAGACCCAATCGGCAGGACTTTTTGGAATGGAAGCTTGGAGATATCTTCTCGACCGTTGCAGGGCTACCAGGTCTTGACACTCCAATTTTAGTGATAATAAGATTCCAAGATTCTGATTTGGTCTTGCGAACCCCGAAGAGTCACCTCTCACGATTCTGGTGGTGTCCATCCAGTCGCATAGGGTGTCCGAGCAGGTCTGAAATACAGCCAGTCGTATCTGTTGATGCTGGTGTATTTCAAGGTCTTCCGCAAGACCTTGCGCAATCATATGTCATTGCATCGAGCTTACGTTTGACGGCTTCCAATGACTCTGATGCGGTAACAATTTTCAATGGTCTCAATCATTACTGGAATCAGAATCTGGCTGCACATGGCGAAGCTCCAAGAGAAAATGCTCTAGAAGATGTTTCCGATTCTATGTTCGAAGCGTCTCATGCGCAACTCAGCGATACCGAGGCAAGTCTCCAGCACTATGCCGTCAAAGTCATCGGACTTCCCGAGGGACCTTGGACATGGACCGCAGGCACCATTGTCGATGTTCAGCTCCGCAGAAGAATGTTATGGTTCGGGCCGCCAGCGGAAAGCTTGCACAGAGTAGTCATGTACTACGATCGCATGACAACAGTCGAAATGAGCGATCGAGTGATCAATATTCTGGGTGATGTAACAGCGTACTCACATGGGCTGCTGCAGAATCATAAGTCTGTCATCAACCATGGATCTTGTAACATCTCTATGGAACCCCGATTTGACAAAGACCTCGTAGAAATGTACCAGCAAATCGTCGACAAGAAAGCTGCTGTTGACGATGCGGCGCAAGCTGAGGATTCGGACAACTCTGTACTTAACGCTATCGCGGAGGAGAGCGCGGATGATGAGCTCAGTCTCGCACCTAGCTCGTACCAACCAAGTGAGGAAGGCAATGTACTGGAAGAAGACGTCAGTGACAGCGGTGAAGATACTGACATCAATTTGTACGCAAGGGTCTATACTGCGGAAGGAGACATGAGCCAATGTGATCCCTCCCGTTGTAAATACGCGCAGCTCAATATTTTTTCAGAGGGTATCGAATTTGCACCACTTCGTGGGCATGCTACCAGGGACTTCTTGAGATGGCGGCATCTTGAGCACATCGAACGCGCAGATCATCTGGACCCTCGGGACCCTCTAAGCTATCTTGCTCTGATGTCCGGATCCTTGGGAAGAACCATGTTTCTCGAGGTTGATCTTGGCAATGTTTACAGAATACTCAAGGTTGCATATCGATATCGGCCTGAAGCAAGGGTCTCTTTACGTCCGACGCCACACCCAGTGGCGAGCGAAGACGATGAACAACCAAACCCCTTCTATGACTGGTCAATCGAGGAATTACAGGACTTTGAGAGCAATGTTGCACACTTTGGAACCGACTGGTTAGCGATTGCTATTCACATGGGTAAAAAGACTGATAGAATGGTCAAGAATCGGTATTTTGAAATGGTCGTCGACCAAGGCCGAGCTGATTTAGAGCAATTGGCTAGGAAAGCCAATCAGAGACGTGTGCGAGGCGAGCATCTTGGACCGCCTCCGGTACCCTTGTCAGCAACAGAGGAATTTCACGAGAAGACAAAGACTACAACGTCGTCGCAGGAGCGTGATAGCGATGAGGAGCTTGATACGCATGCAAAGGCTCGCGATGGGACTGCGAAAGTCGAGGTTGATGAACACCGCGTGGACGCCCCATCTATCACACCCCCAGATCAGATCAACTACCCACAGCTCGTGTCATTCATTGGCGAGACAAGTGCTGGCATGAGTACTTTGACGAAGCGTCCAGATCAAATTCTTAGTGTCGTTGACGAATCTTTCCCGAGATCGCCTGCGCAAAGTCAGTCCATCGTTCAGGGTCAAATCAAGGGCTATATCGGAACAGGAAGTCTCGCCGGCTTCGATCCATCACGTGCTACTCGGGCCACCCTCAAAGTCTCTGCAGACTACATAAATTTCACATCATACTCAGATCCCAAGTTCCCGTCTTCACCGATGGTGGATCTTTTGCCGTGGAAGTCTCTCAACTGGATGGAGCGAGGGGATGTCGGCCTCGCTGTGGTCTTCTCTGGGTATACCGTGTTTGTTAGTGACGAGGGCGAAGGCTTTATAGATCGCATCATCGGAGACATACGAGAGCATAGGCCGACTGTCCCGTGTCGAAACATCTTAAATGACGAGATGGCTGCGCAAGATGTGGTTGATTCAGAGCCTGACCAACCAGAGTTTGCAGGAGAGGCAGTGGAAGCAAAGAATCCGCGACGAAGTCAGGACAAGGCCGTCAGCACTGGAATCGGTGTGGTCGAAGAAAATGACGAGAGCGAGAACGAGAGCGAGGAAAGTTACTCAGAACTCCTGGCCAAGCATCAAGCATTCGACGACTACCCACCACTTTCCGAGGCGGTTGAAGCTGCGGGTGATCCCACTTTGCCAGACGGTTGGTTTGACAAACTGTACAAAGAACTACCCGCGTTCCCATTCGATACAGAGCAGCCTGACGATGAGACTGTCGACAACGAATTTGCCGCTTACATGGACGACGAATACTTCTGGATACCAAGTGCGTCGCAGCGCACCGCGCAGGCATACAGTATAAACAGAAAGTGGGCCTTGCTTCGCGCGGTGCGAGAGAAAACACGTCGACGCGAAGGGCCAATCCAAACAACAGCAATTCCTGATGCAGTTTCTGCTGGGCCTCAGAATGTATCTCATGAGACGGTACTTCCGGTTAGCCATGCGCAGGAACCAGGTTCTCCGACTCTCAGCGACGATTCGAGAGATTCTCCATACGAGCCTTTATACACCGATGTTGCGGAAGAACAGTACGCTCTCATAAAGGAGTTACTCGCCGATGACGGCATACTATCTGAAGCGGATCCAGCTTCTACGAATCCAGCTTCTATAGATCCAGTTTCTAAGGAATCTGATGAGCAGAGATTGGACTTGGCAGGTCCAAGCAGCAAACTTGGTGGAGAGAAGCCGTCAAATGACCCTATCCTCCACTCCCCACGCCCATTCAGCCCTGCTGAGTCCTGGGCTGCTTATCGCTTTGAGTTGCACGCCCGCAAGTGTGCTTACTGCCATAATGCCTATGAAGTTCACCGCAACCATGAACGGCTTTGTGAAATTGGACATGGTCTTGCACAAGCGGTCGCCGGCTATGTTTTCAACGGGTATGACGGCATCACCTACTCTACTTCTACGGGGGAAGATAATAAGCTTGTCCCTGTTGAGATCCCAAATGGCTATGTTGAGGTTATTAGCCTTTTGAAGGCTATTGAGCGCAGCCTTCGACACAAGAGACGGCGACCATTCGTTTCTCTAGGTTCCAGCTCGCTCATGGCTCTCCGCGTAAGTTCAGATCAGGACGGAGAGTCTAAGAGTGCCAGTAGCGACTCAGGAGAGTACACGAGGGATATGGCCGAGCGAATGAAAGAACTGAATGTTGATTCTGAATCGTCCGACTTTGGTGAACAGACCAGCAGAAAGCTGTCAAAGAAGGAGAAGAAAGAGAGGAAATCGAAGCGAAGTCTTGGTCAGGGCATTGAAGGAGAGGAGAGCCACAGGCGATCTATAATACATTGCATCATCAAGGAGCAGAATGGCGCAGCTACATCAAGCAGAAGCAGCGAAACTATCAACCAGCCCAACAACTCAGAAAGAATCCAGCTACGATGTGTGTGGGCGCATCTGGTATTCAACATCTGGCTCGAGATGAATCTCCCTTGCCAAGGATTTCTTAGTGCGCTGAAAGCAATGCTTGACAGTCGAGATGCAAGAATCGACTTCAGTACTACTTTGCTCGAGTTCACACCTCTTGATATGAGGACCGATCATCAAACACCCCTCCCAAAATTTGTCCTTCCTCTCGCCCAAGGACGTGTGGAATTGGAATGGAACGCATGTGTAGAATGGCTGAGGAAGAACAAGAGAGAGGAAGCACCCCACATGTCTGCCGATCTGTGGTATGGTGCTATCCAACGTTCTACACAGGTCGTGGACGACAACCCGCTCGAGTACAAGGACTTCGACGCAGTGCCAAGCGAGCGCGTTGAAAGCGATGTACAGACAACAAAGGAAGTAATTGCTGAGCACGGAAGCAATACCGCCACGGTTCACGTCGACGACGGTATTAAAGAGCGAGACGATGAATCAGATACGTCCGACTTCCTGCCTGACCCACCCCCAACCAGCAGAAGGTCGGGGGTAAAGAAGAATAAGACACCATACATCGAGGTCGAGACTAGCTATAGCGAAGACGATGCAGTCCACCTTCGCAATCCAGAAAGGATACGACTTGAAATTACCTGGCGAGATCAGGTGTACAAAATCTGGGTCGACTTGCACATAAATTTTCACGCGTTTCGTCATGCCATGATGGGAGGTATCCAGCGCCACCAGATCAAATTTCCAGACAATTCGAATGCGAGTCCGAGGGCTATCTTCCTTGATATAAGTCCTCATAGAAATCCCGTGGCAAGCTCTGCGTCATACACACTTTGCTATGATTTCAAAAGATTGGTCGCACAGTGGGACGAGTTTACCGCCTGGGCGCGGTCACACAAGGCAGCAAGGTCGCCTCATTTATATGCGCAACTTGTTCTTCGGGATCTGCCGGGCCAGGATTCAGAAGACGAGGACACCGACGTAGGACCAGGCGAGCCACCGCGTCGGAGAGTTCCCGCCCACTACAATTCTCCACAGCATATCACCATCCAAATTTCTTGGGGGTTCAGAGTACTTCAGGTAATAGCTGATTGCGGCAATGGGTGGCAGACGTTCGTGAGTGAGCTTAGGCCATTCCTCCACGATCTTGCATCCAAACTTGATCTCAAGACTGCTTCCCTGGACTTCAGAACACACAATGAAGGACCGTGTGGGACGTACCCGTTGTCTCTCGCCCAGCAGGATTTGGAAGTAAACTGGCGACCCTTTTTGGCGTGGGTGAGAGAGAACAAGAGAGCGGAGAAAGTTCATCTGTTCGCCAATCTTAGGGGAGCATCAGCCTCATCTCCTGGCCGGATACCTCATGACCAGCCGGCCGAAGACGAGGGCACTTTCGCGGTGCCAGAAGCGCCACTCAAACCGCGCGATGACAAACATCTTGCGGAGACGAAGCCCAGTTCCCGTGGAATCATGGAGTCCGCAAAAGTCAGGATGAAGCTTGTGTGGGACAAAGTGCAATTCTTCGTCTGGTTGGACTTGAATGGTTCGTCTGAAGCAGCGTTTGAGTCTATCAGAGACAGACTCTTCCGTCGAAAAGTGCGACTTGATCGGAATCTCACAACTCTACGGCTCAGCACTAGTCCAGACTTTGCACATGGCGAGTCTTGGGTCGTGTTTCTCGAGCAATTTTATCTTGAGGGAGGTTGGGAGCGGACGGTGCAGTGGATCCGGGCCAACAGGAGGCAGCATGCCCCTCATGTGTATGGCCAAGTCGAACTGATGAATGAGCCTTTGGAAAGGACGAATACAGAGACCATACCAGAGAATTCGATCGTACGAAAAGAATTCAGCCCTGTGCCCGAAGATAAGCAAAACCAACAAGAAGCCCATCTTGACGGCGAAGACTACCTCGTCAGAAATACAGGTTTGGGCCGGATCAACATTCAATGCAGTTGGATCTCATCATCGTTCGATGTCTCATTCAACCTTCGCGAGTCACCTCAAGCATTTGTCGCGGCACTCAAAAATCGACTTGAGGACCTACCAGCTTCGTTCGACCTCAAATATATCAGCCTGGTCTTCACATCTGAGAAAGGAAATCGCGACACGAAGCTCGTTGTGCCACTGAATGTGACCACACTGCAGCTAGTTTGGGGTGAGGTCGTTACGTGGTTGAGAGACAACACAACCGCACGGCGAACTCATGTCTCCAACGTACAATATCATATCACCGCTTCTATTTTAGAAGAGACTAGGATGGTGCAGAATGTGAGAACAGAACAGATACCATTCCGCACGTCCTGGTCGAGGTCCAGAGAAGGCAAGTTGGAATTGGTCGGTGTGCCACTGAGGGGTTACGATAAACTCTCGAGTATACTATCTCCTGGCGCTGAACAGGTACAAGACGGGAGTGGATTTGCTGATGCGGCCGCTCCATCAAGTGGTCGATCCCTGGAGAATTTTCCGAAGCCTTTGACGACCGTGCCAACTGCCGTGGAAGCAAAGGAGGAAATTGAGCTTGACGGAATTATCGAGCAGAATGACCGGAGAACATATCACATACGCATCTACAGCGTGGATGAGACCTTTGCAACCTTAGGAGCAACACTCGACACAACCGTGGAAGAGATCGTCCAGATTTTCAAGGAGAGAAACTTCCTTCAGGAGAACTGCTGCCTTGTTTTAAACATTGATCATGTTGCAAGACGGCTTGAGGATGACGAAAAACCATTACTGATACAGGCGCTTCTTCTCAAAAGATCTGGGTACAAGGGATTCGATCAGATAATGGAAGCCGGACGTGAAGATATCAGCCATATATGTCAGTTCCAGTTCTTGCGAACTTCGAGCCTCGGGTGGCCCACTCGTCCACCAAACGGCAACAAGAGGAGAGCATCGTCGCCACCCGGAAGCCCGGAGCAAGACGGAACGCAAAAGCTACAGGGCCAGGCGATGACAAATGTTGGACGTGATCAGATCAAGCCCTGGGAGGATGCAATACAGCAAGCGGCTTTCGCGAACATAGCTCGCAGTTACACTTCACAAGAGGCCGTCGACACGGACAAGGACAGGGCGGTCTCGTCTGAGCAAGAAGAAGCCGCTTTGAACAAGACAGACTTGGACGATGGTGCGCCCGTCTCCTCGAGGCCTTATTATTTCCAGCAAGTGCATCACTTCATCCAGGGCGAGCCAGCCAGAACGCCCCCGGAGCGCGACGAACCGACGCAAGATGAAAGCGAGGCTGAAAAACGTCAGGTCAATGCTGCAATAGGCGAGGATGTTGGGAAGGCTACAGACCGTGGAGTCATCACAGGGAACATTGCCACGGTCAGCGCTGCCCAGGTCAACTACAGCATCTTACGCGAGGAGGCAGAGGCGTTGGTCTACGCCACCAAAGAATCGAGAACTGCGGAGCCGTCTGGGAGTCCTTCAGAAGCACAATTGGCGCCATCAACGAGTCATGGTGAAGACGACCGTGCTGAGATAGACACTACCGATACATGCAAACATTGCGAGGTCTACTCGATTGACACTGGGAATTATGGGACAAGTAGGGCCATGCATCGTTGGATCTGCTGTCAATGTGGAGGGGATAACAGTTTCCAGCGCAGTGCTCGTTGCACACATGGCTTGTGCCAGCATTCGATTAGGCATTGAGACGAGCACGGCAAGGTGGCAGGGACTGATTTCGTTGCGAGGTTTTCGGTTTGTGTTTTGTTGTTCATGTTTGGAGGTGATACTGTTGTCGGATCTGGTAGATTGTTTCGAGCGGGGGCCTTCTCAATTATTAAATGATTTTGGTTTCATGAGCCCTGAGGATATGTCCTACACTTTGATTTATTTCTGCGGTGCTACCACCCGCCATTCGACTAATCTCAACAATCGCCTAGATGACCTGTTCGATTTGACACTTTTCCCACGCTCGGCATAATCACGCATCCAGAAATCGTAAACACAGCCTCCCATTCCCCCATCCATCCTCTCCGCACTCTCCGCACACTCAAACCTCACACACAACAATCTATCCTCAAAAACATCCGGTAAACGACAAAGTCCCCGTCCTCAAACAGTCCTCATAGCCACCCACAAAATCCTACACATTGGCCGGCTCAACCGAATCAAGTAACCCGCGCCTATCCCTTCCGCATTTGATGCACTCGACCCCACCTCCCCCTCATGTCATGTCACTTACCCCGAACCATTGACCCCACTCGACGATGCGGGCTGCGCGCCAGCAGACCCAAGTGCCGTGGTACTGGGCGGACGCGATTCCGGATGGCCTTGGGTGCGGTTTCGGCACGGGTGGGAAGTGTGTGGTAGGGAGGGGAGGGTGGTCGGATGATGACTTCCTCGACGTCTACTTCACCTCTTCACGATCCTTAACGTCGCGACGCGCTTTGTGAGACTTCGGTTCATAGCTACATACCGATAGAGCTACGATACGATAGAGCAGGCGGCGGACAGGATTTCAGAATGTCGTGTACGTACATCGTCAACTTCCCAGCTTTCCCATCACCAGCAAAGCAAAACACACGAAATCCACAGCTCCAATTTCCCCAGAATCGCACAAACAAGCTAACTCCCTACCGCAGCAAAACACTTCATCCACGACCCAACCCACCTCGTGTCCTCCGCCCTCCTCTCCCTCCCCCACACCAACCCCTCCGTCCAATGCGACATCTCCAACAAAATAATCTACCTACCCTCCTCCTCGCTGTCCTCTCCCCAAGTCTCCCTCGTCTCGGGCGGTGGGTCGGGCCACGAGCCGTCTTTCGCGTCCTTCGTCGGCCCCGGGCTGCTCTCGGGCGCAGTCGCAGGAACAATCTTCGCCTCGCCCTCCGCGGAGCAGGTGCGGCGCTGTATACTGCACCGGGTACCGCGCGACAAGGGCGTGCTTGTCGTGGTCATGAACTATACGGGGGACGTGTTGAATTTCGGGATGGCGGTGGAGAAGGCGCGGGCGGGGGGGATTGAGGTGGATATGGTTGTTGTGGGGGATGATGTTGGGGTGGGGAGGAGGAAGGGGGGGAAGGTGGGACGACGGGGGATCGCGGGGACGGTGTTGGTGCAGAAGGCTGCTGGGGCGTTGGCTGCTAGGGGGTAGGTTGTTATTCACTATACCTTGACGCGGACGAGATGAGTGGGATTGGGAACGGGGCTAATATGTGTGTATAGGGCGAGTTTGAAGGAAGTCACGCGTGTGGCGCAGCTTGTTGCGGATAATACGGTTTCGATCGGATCGTCGTTGGCGCATGTGCATGTTCCTGGGCGGAGGGAGCCGGAGGAAGATGAGTTGAAAGAAGGGGAGGTTGAGATTGGAATGGGCATCCACAACGAAGCCGGGTCTGAGCGCAAGCAGACTGACTTGCCTGGACTGGTCAAGACGATGTTGTCGCATCTTCTAAGCACAGCAGATCAGGACCGCAGCTTCTCGAAGATCACCGAGAAAGATGAGGTAGTCTTGCTTGTGAACAATCTGGGAGGCGTCAGTCCGCTGGAGTTGGGAGGCATCACGAATGAGGTGGTTGAGCAGCTGGCCAACGGGTTCAAGATCAAGCCAGTGCGGATATTAGCAGGGACTTTCATGACCAGTCTGAATGGTCTTGGCTTCAGTATCAGTCTGTTGAGAGTCGCCGACACTGGATCTGCGGGGGCTACGATGCTGGAGCTGTTGGATGCGCCCGCAGAGGCAAGTGGCTGGTCCGCGGCGATCAGTACCAGCACGTGGGCAAGGCAAGGACAGCCAAAACAAAAGGAAGAGGAGATGGCCGGGGAGGAGATTCAGCCAAGCAACCTTAGAGGTAAGTGATCGTGAGTCACACTTGCATGCTCGCTGACATTGTATAGTCGATCCAAATCTGGCCAAGTCAACTTTGACAACAGCACTCAACAGGCTCATCTCGGTAGAGCCTGACGTCACGAAATACGACACGATTGTTGGAGATGGCGACTGTGGCATCGGACTGAAGCGGGGTGCTGAATGTGAGAATCACGTGCTTGGCTGCCTGATTGACGTACTGACACCACACAGCAATTCTAAAGATGCTCGAAACGGCAAAAGAGATTGATGATCTTCTGATTCTTGTCAATAACATTATCCAGGTTGTCGAGGTCTCCATGGACGGAACATCTGGTGCCATATATGCCATCTTCTTGAACGCATTAGCCCATGGCTTGCGACAAAATGCGCCGAGCTCAGTGCAGGCAGTCACTCCAGAGATCTGGGGCAGGGCTCTGCAGTCGTCATTGCAAGCGCTCGGAAAGTACACGCCTGCTCAGCCCGGAGATCGCACTTTGATGGACGCATTATATCCGTTCGTTGAGACGCTCTCCAAAACGGGAAGTCTTGATGACGCGGCAAAGGCGGCACAGCAGGGAGCGAAGGGGACGAAAGGCATGAAAGCTAGTCTCGGTCGGACGGTATACGTTGGTGGCGAAGGGTTCCAAGAAGTTCCAGATCCAGGCGCACATGGACTTGCGGAACTGCTCTTGGGATTGAGCGAGGGGTTGAATAAGTGAACATCTCAGGGTATCGTTTGATTGTTTCGCTCGATGGAACCGTCCGGTCCGCGACGTTTATGTAACTTTTAATCCATGCAAAACTCCACCGCGAATCGGTCTCGCGTCTCGCTCCCGTGCATGAAAGACTGGTAAATCAAGATAGCAGAACGAGAATGACCGAGTCGCCTCGCAAGAACCTGTTCTAGTGTCAGCACAACATATCTAAGCAGTAACCAGTAATGCTCCGCCCGTAGCCACCCTCAAAAGGTCACCAAAACCAATGCTCTCATTCTCCTGCTCCACGCTCCAGTCTCTCTGACCTCATCCACCTTCCCATCCCTTCAACTCCCCCCAGCCTTTTCCGCCCGATCGAATCGCAAAAAGCAGCGCCAAACAAAGAAAAGTCATACGTACAGTTTCGAGATGAAGCGGTCCTTGTTGACCTTCCTGCCGTGCTGTCCATTGGCTAACCGCGGGGTCTCGGTCCACATCTCCTTTGCGTTCTCGAGGACCATGTTGCAGTGGCGATCAAAAGCCTTCACGCGAGCGAGAATCTTTCGGTTGTTTCGGCATGAGATGAGGACCTGTGTGCGCGAGCGGACGGCGGTCTGGAGGATGGAGAGGGGACCGGTGGTGAGCTCATGCTCTTCGACCTGCGCAACCTCGTACTCGCTAGGCAGTAGTCAGCATCAAACTGGCGTATATAAGGCGCGGGAGTACGCACGTCAACTCTGTGCGCGGCTTCGAGAGCAGTTCCCTATGACATGTTAGCGCACATTTCCACTACAATGAAGCTTCAATGAACATACTGAATCTTGGCGTCGACCATGGTGGGTAACGGGTGGGCGATGATCGCGATGTGGAGGTATGCGACAGTCTATGAGGTCGATGTTAGCTTTGAGGATGCCAGCTCCAGGCTGCGAATATTCTCGGTGCACGTGATGCTGCGAGCGGAAAGCCAGCGCAGAAGTCTGCACAGACCACGGCAGGATGTACGCACCTGGTTTGGGCGTAAAGTACCACGGCAACGCGCTTGGATGGAGTGGAGCGATCGGAGATGGCTATCAAGGAAGAAGTTGAGGTGAGGGAGCTTGGCTGCAATTGTGTCGGGCCGCGGGTTCTTCCGGCCGAGGAGCCAATGAGCGGGCGCGTCGCTCTCGCGTTTGGCGGGTGCGTCACGGTCGCGGGATCTCTAGCTCAAACCTCTCCTCTGAGCACGAGCGTGCACTTCCCGACTTCACCACACCTGCTATTTCTACGCCTTTTTTTCTCTCTTTTCTCGACGCGTGCTGCTGCCTGTTGTACGATCCCGTCGATCTGACTACTTAAACCGTGGATTTTCTCTCATTTGCCGGTTTTACGCTTTCGCTTTCGTTTCGTGCTTCACCGAAACGCGCTGCGCTAAGTCATGATCGGACGCCAGCCACCGATCTCCATAGATAATCACTAACCACGCTCCCGTTGCCCACGACGCGACAACTCCTACCTCCACGACGCGGCCAACCCATCTCGTCAACACCCTCCATGGGCAGCCATGTCCACCTCCACTGACAACGCCTTCAACGGC
>QVXC01000221.1:0-56940 GCA_003501895.1 Phaeosphaeria sp. A1 3.1a
GTGTGTGGGCGCAGGAGGGGGAGGGGGCGAAGGTGGGTGTGAAGATGGTGCAGGAGTATGCGGTGGAGAGTAGTTGGAGGTCGAGGTTTGATTCGGAGTATTTGAGGCCGGGATGGGGTGAGGAGAGGTTGGCGTATGCGTGATGAGACGGAGTGAGATATGGGATGTGGTCGCTGAGGATGTCAAGGTGTTGTGTGTTGTATTGGTCACCATCTAGATTCTTCTCTCGTCTAGCAGTACTACAAAACAATACCATATCGCAATCCTCACATCATCAGCGTGTCAAGTAACACAAAATGCCATATCATACTTTGAACACCACCATTCATCGCCTTGAAAGCCACACCCTAATGAACACCGACAGTCGCATATCTGAACAGTAAGCAACATCCCACCATCTCATCTCGTACACCCGAAGTTAGCATCTGCTCATTTCCCATTTCCCCCACCCATGCTGTACCTTCAATTCATCCGTGCCACCCCTGCACCACAAACACCGGGCCAGGCAACTTCGCCAAGCCGGTCTAGATGGGGTAAAATTTGAGGAAATTGGATTGGGCAAGGCTGGCACGGGTGGTGGTGACCAGAGATTCGGGAGTGGGTACGGGTCACGAGGTGAGGAGATGGAGAGCCTTGGAAGGGGCGAGAATTTGGGGGCGGAATTGGAGGTGAGATGATGGGAAGGCGTGGGTAGATGCGGCATTTACCGACTGGAATGAATTGGATTGTGTTGGAAGAAGATGTGATAGATCTGATGTGTTGATGAAGTCGTAGAAGATTGATGATAATGCTAGTTACCGAGCCGAAGCGCGTTACATTCTTCTTTTCGAACCCTCTACAATTCCCTTCAACCATCATCAACCTTGCGCAAATTCTTTTCAAACACGGTAGTACGCACAATTGCAAATACACAGTAAATCCAACTCCAAATCAATAGTTCATGGTCAATACTGCTACGAATCAAATCACCTCCCTCACACACACTGTCTGTCTAATCCCAATCCAGCCCTTCCCTCCGCCGACGGATGTGCTCATCCGCCGTTCCTCGGCCGCGTCGTCGTTTCAGACCCGTGCCGCCTGCCGAGCGAACGGTTTGCGGATTTCGGTCTGACCTCGTCCAGAGCAATCGCGAACCCTTGGAGCTACTGTGCATTCGATGCGGAATCTAGGGCTAAGAAGCCGGTCCGAGATGTCAAGAAAGTTTGATGTGTAAACTAAAGGTAGGGTTCAAACAAGCGTGTGGCGTTTGTCAAGATTAGTAGCGGCTGCTGTGATCTAGGAAGAAACTTTATAGGATGCTGTAACGGCTTTCTCTCGAATCTATGTTGTATGGACAAACGCTAAAGGCAGAATTGACGCCAAAAGAACAGAAGTTGGGATGGGAATCATTGTTTTCGAACCTTCGTGCTCTCCACCACTGTAACTGCTTCATTACACACCACGGCGTCCAACCTGAGATATGGATGACCGTAGCATAATATCATCATCCCCTCCCTCCTCACACCTTGCCACTGCTCTTTCTCCCTCTCTACAGACCACCCAGGCCATTCTTCTCGTCAATGTGGCGATAACGCTCTTGCTCCATCCTGAACTTGAGAACCATGGCGACGCAGAGCACGAGCATGACATCAATGCCGACAATACCAAAGGCGGCGGTGAAGACCTTGTCGAGATAGCTGTTGGCAAAGGACGAGAACTTGCCGATGCATCCACCCTTTTGCGCTGCAACGAGGGGGTTGAGACAGACAGAGTCCTGGACAAAGGGCGGCGTGGTGGAGTTTGTGTAGCCGCAGCAGTCAAACTAGTCTTGGTCAGCATCTGAGTAGCATGCGGTGTAGCACAGTAGGCTCAATAAGCCTCTCCACGTGGACCAATGTGCAGACTAAACCCAACCTAGCGCTTATGGCAGGTACGCACCTTTTGTTGCAGGAGACTCTGGATCACGGGTGTCTCACGTCCCCACAGGTCGCTGAGATGTCTGCGAGTCTCTAGCGTCTCGGCCCAGACGGCAAGACCGAGACCCAGAGTAAAAGTCGCACATGCGACGACGAGCCAGCCCTGGGCACGCAGCCAGCCTCGATTGGTGGGCAGGAAGAGAGCGGGCAGCGAGAGGAGGAACGTGACAAAGACGAAGATGGCATTGACGACGCCGGCTACACAGTGGTCAGTACTCTTGTTGATGTATTGTGTGGTGCGTGGCACGAGGTGCGCCACAGTGGTGCGGCAATTTCGAAGAGTCGAAGACGCGCACCCTGAAAGCGAGGCTGTCGTACCTGTCAATGGACACTGTCCAAGCAGCAAGTTCTGCGTGACGTTGTCGGTGGTAGGAGGATCCCGCATCCTGTGCTCGGAAGTCAAAGAGAAGCCTATGAGCAGTCCTCCGCACCCGGCGAAGAGGAAGTCGAGTCCGACGAAGACCATCATGAGCTTAGTCGGCATGGTGGCGGCTTGTTCGACGGATAGACTGGATGGAAGAAAAAAGAGTGCAATTCGAGCGCAGCGGAGCCGTCCGGCGTGCTCTGGCAACTGTGTCGATCTACGCCACGAACGCAATTATTAAAGTATACAGAGAAACGAAGTGAAGACAGAGAGAGAACGGCAGGGACAGGACGAGCAGTGGCTACATGGCATTAGCTGGCGGGCGTGCGAGCATTAAGAGGGCATGGCAGGGCGCGTCGCAGCAGTGTGTCAAAAGCGTTTGGGGCCCGCGGGCGAATCACGATGCAGGACGCCATTGTGGTCCGATATTTTGGCGCTGCGACGCCTAGCGGTGGCAGACGTCGAGGCGCAGTGGAGACGGTTGTTTCTTCTTGCGCGCAGCGACAGAGTGATGTTGATAAAGCAGTGCCCGCCGGCCATCACGAGCTGACGGCATGGTGTTGAGGCAGACGCACCCTCGGTCGCGGTGAAGGTTGGTGGCTTGCCCTCGCGAAGGCACGGGCGCCGAAGCGAGGCCCAGGTGGGAAGGCGGTAAGGCAGGAAGCTGCATGGCGCCTTCCTCCCTGTGCATGCAGCCCACGGCGCGTGAGATGCTCATTTTACTTGGATTACAGTCAATAACAGGCGACATGTACTGTGTATGCAGCGAAGCTTGCAGCGAACGCTGAGGTGAGTAGCATGATTCAGACTTCACCCGAGGACGATTGCCCGAGGTGAGGACCGTGGTGGAGGCGAGGACGGTCTCACGCTGATAGGCCGATGGCCAGCGGCTGGTCTGCATCGGGTCCACCTGCACGCCGGGCATTGGTGGAAACGCGGCGGGCTAAGCATCCATCGATCCATCTCAGGGTGTCGCTGTCCCGCGGTTCGCTGCTCAATGCAGACTGACAGCTTCATCTGGGTTCCCTCGCGCGCCCGCCAGCTCTGTAGTGCTGCAGTGCTGGAGGAGCAGTCCTGTAGCGATGTGCGCGCCATCTGCCGTGGCAGGCTCCACGCACACAGCCAGACACACGCTGAGGGCCGCCCGCTGCGGCCTCTGCACCTCTGCAAGCGATCGGCATGATTCGACTCGCGACCAGGGTGTCCAAGTGGTTGCATTGGACCCATGCCCCATGCGCGTCCAGCCCGTTTCCCTGTGCCAGGCCAGTGCCAGTGCCAGAGCCATCAGCTGCTCCCTAATAAGGGCCAGCCGTTACTGCCCTTCTCGTCCAAAAAGCACCTTCCCTTCTTCAGTCAGACACCCTCAACTTGCGTCTGGTTACCGTCTACCCTGCATTGCCTCTGCGCACATCTCTGCCTCTTCCGTGCCCGCTGTCGTGAGGCTCCCAAGGACCAAGGTACGGTATTCCCTCCAAGTCCCCTCGCCTCGACTGCGCCCGCGCCCGCGCCAGCCAGGCCCGCGCCCGTGAAACTATTCTCTGGTACGTACCCATCCCATCCCAGCCTCCGCTTCAGCTTAGTGCTTGCGCTTCCTTGCATTCCTCCGCCCGCCGCGAAAGCTTTGAGCTCCCGCGCCAACCGTTTTTCCTGTTAAGACCTAAGCTTGCCTTCTCCCTTTGGCCTTCACTAAACCCTCCTCGACAGAACTTGCGCGTGCGCCAGCTCCCCCACAAAACACCGCGCCCACAGGCTACGTCCTACAAGCAGTTAGCCCTCTTTTCACCCACCACCACCACCACCACCACTCACCACCGCCATTATGTCGGACCTCGCCCAACACGACGCCTCGCCCAACCTCGACGACGGCAATGGCCAGCTCGACATGGAGCCCAGCCGCGGCATCAAGCGCCAGCGCCCGGCCAACGACGACGATGACGACGACGACGACAAGCCCGGCCGCGAGCGCAGGAAGATCGAGATCAAGTTTATCAACGACAAGTCGCGTCGACACATCACCTTCTCCAAGCGCAAAGCCGGCATCATGAAGAAGGTACGTTAATGCTGTGTTTCGCGCCCGCTGCCGCGCATCCCCGCCTATAGCTGCGCATTGCGCGCTCGCCTCGCGTCGCATGATAAACACCGTCGCGTCGCAACACCCGCTAACAATGCACCCCAGGCCTACGAGCTCTCTGTCCTGACCGGCACCCAAGTCCTGCTCCTCGTCGTGTCCGAGACGGGTCTTGTCTACACCTTCACCACGCCCAAGCTGCAGCCGCTCGTCACCAAGCCCGAGGGCAAGAACCTCATCCAGGTACGTCGCTGCACGCCCCCAGTGTCGCGTCGCATCACTAACCACATGCCTGTAGGCCTGTCTGAACGCGCCTGAACCTTCCAGCGGCGACGCTAATGGCGTCGACGCCGACAACTCGGTCGAGTCGCCTGAGGACAACCACGCCCAGGTCCCGACCGGTGCGCCACGCGGAATGCCGCCCAACAACAACGCCATGCCCCAGGCCTATATGACCCCAGAGGCAGCGCTGCACTACCAGAGCTACCTCCAGCAGCAACAACAGCAGTCGAACCAATACCCCATGGCGCAACAGGCCATGCCTCGCCATCCTGGAGGCCACTACCCCCAGGAGAAGCTGGGCTAGCAGCTGCAGCAGGTCCATTTGTAACGGCAGACTCGGCCTCTGTCGGCGCGCAGTATTGGAATCAGAATACCCCTCATAATGGTGAAAAGTAATAACGGTGCAGCTCCATGAGCACAGCTTGGGTGTACAGCATGTGTGTCGCAGTCGTCTAAGATGCATGGCGTCACGACACCTCTTGTTACGGAATGCGGTGTTGGGAGCTAAGCGGTTGCAGTTCAAACGAACGAGTGTACGTCTTAACGTGGTTATCGGCGTGGTGTGGTGTTTTCCTTGGCTTTTCTCAGTCCTCTCACTCTCAACATATTTATCAATCTCGTGCCACATGACAGAAGCACCTTGTAGCTTGAGTACTTTGGCTACCGAATCACATCGGTGTCAACACAGGACAAATAAAACCCAATCATCTCTATCCTGTGCCGCTACGCCTTATGCAGCCTCTTGGCGTATCTGCCCGATTTGATGCATGTGTAGCTTCAGTGCCGATTTGCCACACCCAAGGCAAAAAGAGGTTAGCAGCAACTCCATTACCATTTTGTCGCTTTTGTGTTGTACTTGGCCGTGCTGGATACTGCACGCATGCGCGATGATGCATCGAGGCTTGTCGGAAGTTGAGAGCGCTATGAGTACCCGTACAACTCCACTCAAAGATGACATGCAGCAGCTTTTCTGGACCAAGCTTGGGCCATTTCAAGCATGTCCTGTGCACATGATGCGACTTTACACCCATGCCCGTCGCAAAGAAAGCGATCTTGTGGCTGTTCCTGTTACATGGCGACACCGGCTGCCTACCAGAAACGAAGCAGCAGCCTCGATCCCGAAAGAAAATGTACGCATAACCACTTGCGAATTGCGGGACACAGATCACATTGCCACGGATCGATTGGGTATGTATGAATACAGGACTCGAGACTTGTGTGGCATCGCGCTGGTGGTACCGGCCGATGATCCGCCTTCTACGTTGCTTCCGCAAGGCTTCGAGTCTCCTGGGTCCCATCGCTCCGAACCGAGTCAAGGTGGCACGAGTGTGACTGCGTGACCGCGGCAGACAGAAGGCTGTCGCACGCCGCCGCAGGAGGTCGTACACGATGCCTTGGGGCTTGAGCCACCTGCTGCTTGTGGGCGAGTGAGCATCGGATCCTGGGCGGTTTGCAAGACGCAAGAGACGCCACAGCTGTCAGGGAAAGCCAAAGAGACGACCAACAGAAGGAATGTACGCTACTCGAAAATCTCAGTCGAGTCGAGCATCCCACGTTGACAGATAGTTGCATCTCTCGTGCGATACACACGCCGGCTACCATAGCCATCCCATCCCATCTCGCCCACCCAATGCAGCACACCAGCCTCTCATTGGCTACCAAACATCCGTCTGCGCAGAACCGCCATAATTCCCCGAGGATGCACGAACGTCTGTACGGCAGAGACACGACATGTCTGTTGTGCAGTGCAAAGCAATCACGTTCTCCGTACCCCTCTTCTGCAAGCCACCGTCATTACTTTTTCCTCCTGTCCCTATCCGAAGCGCAGTGCAAGCGGGTGCCTTGCAAGCTACCCTGCCCTGTCGAGGCATTACTGCGGCCTGCACACACCGCTACCCAAATTGCGGCGGCTGTTGCTCTTATGCCGTCCCAGCTCAATAATTGTTTCCGTGCGGCAATACGATCTGATCCTGGTCTGCGGATGCGGATACATCCTCTCCCGTTGGTGGGACGTCTTACTTCATCGAGGTTCCCCGCATGCTCGAGCATTCCGTCCCAGCGTCGGTCCGAATCATTCATTGATGATCAATCGGCACCCCAGAGACATTGCCAACAGCATGCGGAGGTAGGTAGGTGACGTGCTTCGGCGGGCAGCACACAAAGTCCAAGACTTGGGCTCTGACGATGTATCTACGTCGACTGCATACAGAGTCCCAGGTCTCGACGTGCGCCGAACCCAGCGTTCTGGCACCGTGCGGTTCCAAACCACCAACTCTGGCATAGCGCGCGGTGCTCTCCCCATCTCTTCACCTGGGCACCCAACCGAGTGAATCAACTATAAGCATCTTCCAGTGTTCACCCAGGTTCACCGTGCATACTGATGCCACGTTCGCAGCGGCAAACACAGCGCAGCGGGCGGAAAGTTTCCAATCAGCAGTTGCAGTGCGCCTGTTATGGATATGTTTACGTCCTGAACTCAGAGCTCGCAAATGCCTCGCCGAACCTGCCATTGGTCACCTCTTATCTCAACGAGCCCCCATGCAAACGCAACCTTCGCGTCGACGTGCCCTTGTCGATACGACTCAAACATTGATAAGACTTTGAGATATCCCACAATGTGCACTTGGCGAGTGTTCAAGCTTCGCGCCAAGTACCTTGTTCCTGTTCTTCAGCAAGGAGTTGCAAGTTCGTGACTTGGAGCTCTCGTTGTCACATTCCGCTCTTCACCCTTGATCCTTCTCGACGAGCCCTTCACAATTTGCAGAAATCATGGCCTCCACACCGGAGAAGGAGCTTTCGCCCGTGATCTCTCGTGATATGGAGAGGTCGCAGAAATCCTCAATCGATCCTGATGCACTCAAATTAGCCGAGATGGGCTATACGCAAGATATGAGCAGGAATTATTCGGTCTGGTCGGTGCTGGGAGTCGGGTTCTCGCTCACGAATTCGTGGTTCGGCATCTCAGCTGCCTTGATCACCGGCATCAATTCTGGAGGGCCATTACTCATCATATATGGAATCATTCTGATGGGTCTCATCTCGACTTGCGTCGGCATCAGCTTGAGCGAGTTGGCGTCCGCATTTCCTAATGCAGGTGGACAGTACTTTTGGGCAAACGAGCTGGCACCCAAGAGGTTCACCAACGTCGCGAGCTATCTGACTGGCTGGCTGGCGTGGTGGGGATCGATGTTTACGAGCGCGTCTGTGGCACTTGCAATGGGGAGTGCCATGGTAGGCTGCTACCAACTAAGCCATCCCGACTTGTAAGACAGCTTCATAGCATTCTACAACCATATGGGATCGCTGACTTCAGACCAGCGTCATCCAACCATGGCACGTCTTCGTCGCATATCAGATGGCCAACATCTTCTGCTTCTTCTTCAACTGCTACGGCAAGACTCTGCCACTCGTCGCCAAAGTAACTCTCTGGACGTCCCTCCTCTCCTTCCTCATCATCCTCATCACCGTCCCCTCTGTCGCACCAACGCACCAACACGCCAGATTCGTCTTCGCAACCTTTATCAGGTAAGGCTCCAGTACAAAGTGTGAAATGGCTTTCAAAGTAGATGCAACTGAGACACCTTGCGAGGGTCATTTCACACGTACACTCCCTCTGTCTTAGACACAAGCTAACATGACATAGTATGTTTAATCTTCTTGGGCTAGTTGTCATGTATATACTTTGAAAACTTGCACTAACTTCGTACCCCCACCTTTAGACAACACGGGCTGGCAGCAAGGCGGCATAGCCTTCATCGTCGGCCTCGTCAACACAAACTGGTCCTTCGCATGCCTCGACTGCGCCACCCATCTCGCCGAAGAAGTCCACCGCCCCGAGAAAATGGTCCCCATCGCCATCATGGGGACAGTAGGTATCGGCTTCGTAACGAGCTGGTTCTTCAGCATGGCCATGTTCTTCTCCATCGTCGGGGACTTTGCCGACATCCTGACGACCGCGACACTAGTGCCCATCCTGGAAGTCTTCTACCAAGCCCTGAGTAACAAGGCGGGAGCCATTTTTCTCGAAACGCTCATCATCGCAACGGGCCTGGGGTGCCTGGTCGCGAGCCACACGTGGCAGAGTAGACTTTGCTGGAGCTTTGCGAGGGATAGGGGATTACCTGCTCATCGCTGGTTATCGCAGGTCCATCGCGGCCTCGATGTACCGCTCAACGCGCACTTTGTGAGCTGTGTGATTGTGGGGATAATGGGGTGTTTATATCTCGCCTCACTCACTGCTTTTAATTCGTACGTCCCGTTTCCACTTCTTCCCTTCCATCCCATCTCCTCTCATTACTTTACTCGCTATGCCGTAGCGACCATGCTGATACAATGGACTAGCATGATAACAGCCTGCATCGTCCTCCTCTACCTCAGCTACTCCATCCCCGTCGCCTGCCTCCTTCTCCGCGGCCGCTCGTCCATCCGCCCAGGCCCCTTCTGGCTCGGCCCCCTCGGCGCCTTCGCAAACGTCGTTCTCCTCATGTGGACGCTCTTTACGCTCGTCATGTACTCGTTTCCGTATGCGAAGCCTGTGCTGGCGGGGAATATGAATTGTGAGTCATCTCCCACTCATTAAGTCTTTTTGCTCCTTCGTAGTGGAAATGGCAATGGAAAGGGGTTGGAGTAATGACGCTAATGAGGAATGACAGATGTATGCGTCGTCTATGCGGTTATTGCGTCGATTACTGGCTTGGATTATGTGTTGAGGGGGAGGAAGAGCTTTAGGGGCGTGGGGGAGAGGAGGGCGGATGCGAGGATTGTGGATGTCCCCGGTGGTGGAAGGGTTGTTTGATGCATTTTATTCACTTGAGTCTGGGATCCGGTGACATACTGAGACATGTTGGATAGTGTACATGATGATTTGATGTGGGGCGGGACGTAGGGAGCAAGGAAATGTATATATACATATGCTCGTGTTTGAGTTTGTAGTTCGTTAACGCTGCTGCCACGGTCCAAATCTAGGCGTCTGGACATGGAAGAAATGATGCTTCAGCATTGTTCATGAATACATGCTGAGCCTGATGATGAAGCACGAAATTGTGACGGCAAAGACTGTATGACGGCAATATACACATCCAAAACTCTGTGCATGTTCACGATATGTAAGATACTCAGTATACACTGCCTCACACGTGTTGTATTAATCTATACATCTCCCACGTCCCCAATTCTACACTCGTGTAGACATGCTGCTCGCCGGATCCAGCCGTCCGAAGCGCTCATGCTATGTCGCGACCTCAGCTTCTATCTGAGCAGCAGCAGCGCCATCTTCCGCGTCGTCATTATCGAAGATGCCACCTACAGGCGCGGACTTTTGAGCCTTGGCGGCTCTGCGGAAGATGTCTGTGACCTTGAGCTGCTTTCCATCGTCATCGTCGCCGAAGACGTTGACGGATTTCTTGCCACCAATACGGACAGCGTGCTCGAGGCGCGCGCACAGTCGCTCAACGCTATCTTTTGCGTCGAGAATGGTAAGGTCGGCTACTGCTCCAGCTTCCATGATGGAATTGCCTAGCATCTTGATGTGCTGTGCGAGAGCGTCTGTGACTCTGTTGAACTCTTTGACTTCATCCGATGCTGGTGTAGGTGCTAAGAGGGGCGATGAGCCTGACTGAGACGGCGCTGGGCTTACTAGTGGCTGATAGGGGACCACAAGAAGACCGGGACCAATGGCTACATCTAGTACGGCCATCCGGGCCGTGAGATGGTGGTAATTCGTTTCCTTGTTGATACGGAAGCCCGGAGACGTTTGTAGGAACTTGTGCACCAGTGCTGGAAGCTCACGGTCTGTCAAGGGTATGGTCAGACTGTCAGGATGAAGCAGGAATGACAACGCTAGATGTCTCCTGAAGTAAGCAGTCAAGGGGGATTTTGCTGGTAAAGCACAGACAAGATCTCGCTGTAAGAGTGGATGCGTGATGCAAGAAAGCAGGTGCGGCAACAGGCTGCCGAGCTGGGAAACGATTAGAAACTGAGCCTCATCCTTGTGTTGGGGACTCCCTACGCCCTGGACTAGCTTTTGATTGTCGACGAAGTTGCAGACGATGGCTTCGAAGGCATCTTGCACAGCAACTAACACGTCTGCAACGGTCTGCAAACGTGCGTCTATGCAAACATGGCAAAGCACGTGACATGCATAGCTCCTAGCTTTTGGTCGTAAGCTGACGACGTTAGTGCAGTCCAGTATGGCTGAACAAAGTACTTGCAATGGGGCTGCTCTTTGCAGGAGTCTCGCAATCGACTTCAAGGACGCTGGTAGAGGTGCAGCTGTTGCCGACTGTCGTTCGCGATCCGGGACCAGCTCAGTATCGGATTTAGTGTTTGGCACGTTGGCACCAATCTTCTTGAATATCTCGTGCAGCCTCTCCCGATCGAGCAGATTACGCAGGTACTGATCATGTGTCTGTGGCTGTTATTTGGGTGTTGAGAATTTTCCTATTCGACCACGAACCTCTAGAATCTCGAGATATTTTGAAGTCAAGGCCTCGCCGCGATTCAGACAGACTGAATATGTTAGCAAGCGCTTCAACGCAGACCAACAGCAACATACTTTCGTCTATCATCCAGGAAGCAAATTCCTGAGGAAGTTCTTGCAGCCGGAAAATCTGTTGTGCAAATCCAGTGTAGAAAGGTTGGACCCGAGTGGTTGCGTCTGTTGCTTATTAGTCTGCAGAAATCAGCAAATATGCGGTATACTTGCCCCGGAAACTTGTAGTCCAGCGATGCTCGGGTAGACTATGTATAGGAAAGCTCGTCGACGTCACTTTCGATGCCTGGGAGTGGTCGAATAAGTGATAAACGCGTTCGACGTGCGTGGCATTCGTCCGCTGCATGGCGAGAAATAGACGATGTGCCTGATCGGGATCCTCGTCATTTTGCACCACCTGGCCTAGGGCATCTTCATTAAACACAAAATCGTCGTTTGACACTTCGTTAACATCATTTTCAAGGTCGGCTTTGTGCTCGGCAATGCGCTGCTCGAGCTCTCTGCTCTTCTTTGCAGTCTGGACGACTTGGTCGAAATGTGTACTCTTGCTCTTTGCACGTTTCTCAGGTTTGCGGAGGCCCTCATCGTCATGTTCAGCGGTACGCTTAGAGCGCGTGACTGGTGTCACGGTCTTGAAACTGGTGGTCAGCGCGCCAAAATCGAGCTCAGGTAGCGAGTCGCTGTCGGAGTCCGAATCGAGTACCACTTGCTCGCCATTGGAAACGATTCTTTTGCTCGCGCCAGAGTTGACAGAGGTTTGGGATGTGGTTGGCGGTTGTGCATCGGGGCTTAGAGCTTGTGTGCTGGTTGGCGCAGGCGGCGCTGCGGGGGCCCGTTTGGACTGTGTGCCAGAGACATCGACTGTGGATGGTACAACGTTTTCCTTTGAGCTCTCCTTGGGGTTTGGAGGTGCTATACTTGGGGCTATGTCAGTATAGACCGTCAGCCTCGTGCATGCGGGACTCGACAGTCTGCAGTACCTTGGGGTCGTGGTGCGGTACTGGCACTGGCCTGGGCCTGCGGCCTGCGAGCAACAGGTGCGAAGAAGTCGAGTATGCTCGGCTTCTTCGGCGGCTTCATGTCCGCTCCAGAACGCGACAACGAGATAGTATGTGGGGACGAATGTTGGTGTAGTATGCTTGGCGCGGGTCGCGTGTTATTTCGTCCGCGTCTTCACGTGTCTGTGTGCCACCAGCCCTGAAATGATGCAGGTGGAGAAGGCTTCCCGCTTCACTAACGAAATGCAGCCAGCGCATCTTTTGCACGGTGCCGCACGCTTCCGGTGCCGTACACTGCGATTCTTGGTACACAAATACAGGCGCATTTTCGCTGCCATCTCAATTCGCGCCTCTCCAGCGGATTGTTCCCGCCCCAACTCACGCAGCGGACAGCTGGGGACAGCATGCAGGACAAGAGCCACTCGGCTTCGCTCGCTGTGTTTCGAGTGTTTCGCATGATCTGCGCTCGGTCTTGCGCGGCCAGGCTAGATCTGCCTTCCCTGTCGCAAGGCAGCCCGGACGCCGTACAGTTATATGAGGTGCCTTAAACCCGTATACTTGGCCAATTTGAGTGCATGAAACTGCCAATGCGTAACGGCCATGTGCAGTCGAGGAATTGATGAAGGCCATGTCTGGGAGCGATTGATGCGTGCATGCTATGCGAATGCGCGGGCAGCTGCCCACAAGAAGGCAGCGGAGTCGAGCGAGTCGAGTGCAATGCTTAGAAGTGCTGCTGACCGTGCCGCGGTCGCATGTAACAGACAGTTATATACAGTAGCGGCGCAGTGTTATTTGCTGACGGGCTGAGTCTGACCAGGCTGTGAGAAGCTGTGCCCTTTCTAGGGATTAGGGATTAGCAACAGCGCGGACAAGGGCCGCCGTGGCTCATAATGACAGCAACAGCAAGCTCGTCGCCAGAGGTTTCGCCCAATTGACTTTTCTTTCTTGCACAGTCTTCGTGTCGTCTGAAGTGGAGCAGCGCATCGGGGGTCTAGCAGTCCTAGCGCCGAGTGCTATCGCCGACACTTCGTACAGGGCGTCGAGTGCGTGTGTAAGCCGGGAAGCAGAAAGAAGAGCATCATTACAAGCCGCCACTTCCACTTCCCTCGTGCTCCGCTGCTAATGGATTAACGCGCGCGCTCGCTCGCAGCGTCCCTCCCCACCGCCAGAACCCGCCGTACAATCTCACCCGCTCAGCCCTTTTCTTGGTGTTGTTGGCTCTGCAACATCTACTCTCTCGCTGACCGGGGTGTCCCATAATATATCCGCATCGTACCCTTTACAACTGCCATCTGTCTTCCTCCCCTTCACCACCGCCCACCACACCGACACCCCTCGGACGCCGCCAACACGTTCCTCACGTACCGTTGTTTGCTTCCCGTAGCAAATTGGCCCTGCCCGCCGCGTAGTAGGCCTTTCCGGCTGAGGCCGACTGGCCCCTTGGAGCTCCGCAGCCCTCGCACGCCGCCGCCGCGAGCGACAACACAGTCGCCATGGCACAGCAGCAACCGCCAAACGACGAGCTGATGCCCATTGAGCGCGTAGAGACGTCGCACCCCCAGAAGCGGATACGCTGGGCGACGCACCGGGCCACGGGCGCGAAGGCGCAGAACAAGAGGGAGAGCCTCAAGGCCAGGTTGCACCGGAGGATAGGCTCGGGCGAGAAGCGCGACTCGCTGGGCAAAGAAGGAGGACTGCCAGGCGACCACTCGGCCGACAGCTCAGATGACGGCAGCGACGAACAAGACGGCGGACGGCGCGTCTACGTAAACGTGCCTCTGCCGCAGACGGAGCGCGACGACGAAGGCCATCCCACTGCGCACTACTCGCGTAACAAGATAAGAACCGCAAAATATACGCCGCTCAGTTTCGTGCCCAAGAACTTGTGGTTCCAGTTCCACAACATCGCCAACGTCTACTTTTTGTTCATTATTATCCTCGGTGTATGTCTCACGCCCACACTGCTCCCGGCGACACGCTGACCAACATGTCTTACAGATCTTCTCTATTTTCGGGGCTAGCAACCCTGCGCTAAACGCGGTGCCTCTTATTGTCATTCTCGTGGTGACAGCCATCAAGGATGCCATAGAGGACTGGCGGAGAACGGTACTCGATGCTGAGCTAAACAACGCACCAGTGCACAGGCTGGTCGATTTCAACAACGTCAACACTGCCGAGGACACCATATCGTTATGGCGCAAGATCAAAAAAGCAACCACCAAAGCCATTGTTTCTGCATGGCGCGGTGTCCAGAAAACAAAGAGCAAAAAAGGCAAGGGTGTGCAGGGCAAGGAGGCCGATGGCGCAGAAGGCTCACGACCCTCCATCGAAACACGACGAGCATCTGTTGCTACGCGCAGAGAATCGTACTTCGGCACTGAGGCAGGCATTCCGATGACCCCAGTCCCTTCCCCCCTCCCCGGCCAATCCCCAAGCCACTCGCCGCCCCCAACAACCGGTCCCGGCGAGAACGACAAAGTTCGAGGAGCAGACACCAAAGGCACTGCCCAGAAGAAGTTCTGGGGCAGCGTTGTGAACCCGTACAAGACAGCCCCAGATAAGGCGCGGTTCAAGAAGGATGCCTGGAAGAGCGTGCAGGTCGGTGACTTCATTCGTCTGTACAATGACGAAGAAATTCCTGCCGACATGATCGTGTTGTCGACTTCCTCTGACGACGGTGCTTGCTATGTTGAGACTAAGAACTTGGACGGCGAAACGAACCTGAAAGTGCGCAATGCCCTGCATTCCACCCGCGATGTCCGCCATGCCCGCCACTGCGAACGCGCAGAATTTGTTGTCGAAAGCGAAGGCGCACACTCAAACCTCTACTCATACAGTGCTGTCATTAGATGGCAGCAGCACAACGCCAAGGACCCCGAAACGCCGACCTACGAGATGGCTGAACCAGTGTCAATCAACAACCTGCTTCTCCGTGGGTGTCAGCTCCGCAATACCGAATGGGTCCTTGGTGTGGTCGTTTTCACCGGCGAGGAGACTAAGATTATGATCAACTCTGGAATTACACCCAGCAAGCGCGCCAGGATTTCCAAGGAGCTGAACTGGAACGTCATCTACAACTTCATCGTTCTATTCGTCTTGTGCTTGATCTCTGGAATCGTTCTCGGTGTCACATGGGCCAGGGACGACACCTCACACGCAGTCTTCGAATACGGATCCTATGGAGGCAATCCCGCCACGGACGGTGTCATTTCTTTCTGGGCCGGTGTCATTCTCTTCCAGAATTTGGTACCCATTTCCCTCTACATCACGCTCGAAATTATTCGCACCCTGCAAGCTCTCTTCATCTACAGCGACGTGCAGATGTACTACGAGAAAATTGACTACCCGTGCACGCCAAAATCCTGGAACATCTCGGATGATTTGGGACAGATCGAGTACATCTTCTCAGACAAGACCGGAACATTGACCCAAAACGTTATGGAATTCAAGAAATGCACAATCAACGGCGTTCCCTACGGAGAGGCATATACTGAGGCTCAGGCCGGTATGCAGCGTAGGCAGGGCGTGGATGTTGAAGTCGAAGGTGCTCGAGCCCGCGAACAGATTGCTCGCGATCGTGTGCGAATGCTAGAGGGCATCCGCAAGCTGCACGACAACCCTTACTTGTGGGACGACGATCTGACTTTTGTTGCTCCGGACTATATTGACGACCTCGCCGGTGAATCCGGAGTGGAACAGAAATCGGCAAATGAAGACTTCATGATCGCATTGGCGCTCTGTCACACTGTTGTTACTGAGCGGACTCCAGGCGATCCACCAAAGATCGAGTTCAAAGCCCAATCGCCTGATGAGGCCGCTCTTGTGGCTACTGCGCGAGACGTTGGCTTCACATTTGTGGGCCGTGAAGACGATCGCTTGGTGCTCAACGTCATGGGAGAGGAACGCCGGTACCAGGTTCTGAACACGCTGGAATTCAACTCAACAAGGAAGAGAATGAGTGCCATCATCCGAATGCCAGATGGCAAGATTATGCTTTTCTGCAAAGGAGCTGACAGCATGATCTACTCGCGTCTGATCCCCGACGAACAACGCCAACTTCGCGCAAGCACTGGTGAGCACCTTGAGATGTTCGCCCGTGAAGGACTTCGAACTCTGTGCATAGGCCAAAGGCAAATTCCGGAAGAAGAATACGAAGAATGGAACAGAGACTACGATATCGCAGCCAACGCCGTTGTCGGGCGTGAGGATAAATTGGAAGAAGTCTCTGATCGCATTGAGAATCAGCTGTGGTTAGTGGGAGGCACAGCCATCGAAGATCGACTACAGGACGGCGTGCCTGAATCGATCTCATTGCTAGGACAGGCTGGTATTAAGCTTTGGGTCTTGACTGGCGACAAGGTTGAAACTGCTATCAACATTGGCTTCTCTTGCAATCTTTTGGACAACGACATGGACCTCATCATTCTCAAAGTTACTGATGACAGCCTCGCTTCTGTGGAAGCACAGATCGATGAGAAGCTCCACCTGTTCGGTTTGACTGGCTCAGAGGAAGAGCTGGCTGCTGCACAGAATGACCATGAGCCACCTCCACCAACACACGCAATAATCATCGACGGAGACACCCTCAAACTTGCTCTGGATGAATCGCTGAGGCGCAAATTCCTGCTCTTGTGTCGTCGATGCCGATCTGTTCTTTGCTGCCGTGTCAGTCCCAGCCAGAAAGCCGCGGTTGTCAACATGGTAAAGACTGGCTTGGACTGCTTGACTCTGGCTATCGGTGACGGCGCCAACGATGTTGCCATGATTCAAGAAGCGCACGTCGGTGTCGGTATTGCCGGTGTCGAGGGTCGTGCAGCTGTTATGTCCTCGGATTACGCCATCGGCCAGTTCCGATTCTTGACCCGCCTCGTGCTCGTCCACGGACGATGGTCGTACCGTCGACTTGGTGAAACCATTGCCAACTTCTTCTACAAGGTAAGCATCATGACTCCTCTCTGAAGAACGACATGCTGACGAATACAGAACATTGTTTGGGTGTTTGCTCTATTCTGGTACCAAATATACACCAACTTCGACATCCAGTATCTCTTCGACTACACCTATATCATCTTCTTCAATCTTGCATTCACCTCCCTTCCCGTCATCGTCATGGGTGTCTTGGATCAAGATGTCGATGATAGGGTTTCTCTGGCCGTTCCACAACTGTACCGCCGCGGTATTGAGAGGAAAGAGTGGACTCAGCCTAAATTTTGGTTTTACATGATTGATGGTCTCTACCAGTCTCTGATTGCTTTCTACTTCTGCTTCGAAATCTTTGCCAATGGCATATTCGCATCTTCGAACGGTCTGGACCTGGCCGAATACCGACGCATGGGCATTTACGCCCTTACAGCGGCCGTCTGCGCTGCCAACATCTATGTGTTGTACAACTCGTACCGTTGGGACTGGTTGATGCTTCTCATTATCGTCATCAGTACACTCCTGGTCTGGTTCTGGACCGGTGTCTACACGTCTTTTACCTCATCCGCGCAATTCTACAAAGCTGGTGCCGAGGTCTATGGTAACTTGAGCTTCTGGGCTTATCTCCTGGTAGCTGTCATTAGCGCCCTGCTACCTCGTTTCATCTTCAAAGTTGTCCAGAAGCTGTACTTCCCTCTCGATGTGGACATCATTCGCGAACAAGTCAAGCTAGGGAAGTTCGACTACCTCAAGGAGAACAGCAGCTACCTTCCTCCTCCACCAGCAGACAAAGGCGTCGCGAAACCACCGCCCGCAGACGTTGATCCGACAAAGTACAAGGCAGCGAACGCGGATGTGGCCGATGAGGATGTGCGACCAATTTATCCACCATCCGTAGCGCCCACTGCTACAACACATAATCCTAGAAGCCAAAACGGGTCTAACAGTACCGACTACACCTATCGCCGTTCAATGGAGGGCCTACCTCCTGCAACACGCATATCGACCGAATATCGCGTGCGACCAAGCTTTGACCGCGCTCGCATGTCCATGGACCGCGTTCGCCCTAGTTTCGAAGCTAGCAATGACTTCACATCGGCAGCGATGTTGACGCGCATGGAGTCAGCCCACAGTCGAAACAGCTTCCACGGCAATCGAGCGAGTGTGCAGGGCATGGGCATGGGTCCGGGTCACCAAAGCACGGTACCCAATCTGGGCAGTCGTCTACGGAACGCCATTCGAAGAGCAACCCTGACGCGCGACGATGCACCCACCGATTTCCAGGATGCACCACCGATGCCTGCGCCTAAAAGTCCACCACAAAGCCCCCCACAGAGTCCGCCAAAGAATGCACCAAAAAGCCCGCCACGGTAGCATCTGTGGTAGCTTGGTGTCGAATTGTTGGACTGGGCGTATATTAATATCGATCACGACGCTTGTACATAAAAGAAACTATCTCCTTATCTAGCGTTTTTGTTTGTTACCCATCAATAGCTTGCCATACCGCTGAGCAAAGCTGGCGTTTCTTGTTGGTGTATAAGTTGGGATTCCCTCATTTTGAGCATTTTCTTTTGGCCAACAGAGCAGAGCAAGATCATGGATATGACAGATGCCGATGAGTATGGAGCTGTTCGCATTGAGTGTAGATATTTAATTCCACGGCTTGCATTTGCTGGTCGTTACCCTTTACAGGCGTATACTTTGCATGTGATGGCTTTTTCAGGGCCCCAAATTAGCATTACGACAGTTCTGTAGATTCCCAGACCAATCACGATGCTCTTCTCTCACAAATGACTGGGAATTGAATGGCGGCTAGAAGGGGAAGGATAATGGGCTTGGCGGCCGAAGCCCATGCACGCGTCCGTGGCGCTAGTCAGCCGCGTCGTCGCGTATGCGATTCTTTGAGCGGTAATGCAGCTCTGACGTCCTTTACCTGCTCAAGAGCACCATTTCACGAGCCAGAAACTCACCGTCTGGCCCCACGCTCTCTCACCTGTTGTCGTTCCCTCCTTCAGCCCTCATCTGCATCCAGCATAAAAGCTCTCCGCTCCTCCCCTCCCGACGTCTCCTCTCCACCACCATCTACCCTCTACCATCAGCACAAGGGAAGCGCAAAGAAGCCCGGGTCTATATAGCAACTGCACCTAGTTAGACAACTCCTCGCCTCTCTGTGTCTTTATAAAGCACTGGGAGTGGGCGATGCCTGAATGTCCTTGACCTCTGCGGAAGGAGGGTTGCATGCATTCTAGCGTCAAGCAGTATTGCATTTGAGCGTAAACGACCATGGCGGAGATACTCGAGAAGATCAGGTGAGTTTCTTCAATTCACCATAGTCCTTCTTGCTCCCAAAACTTGCCATTCCTCTGCTCTTCTGGCTTTTGCTGTAACAGCGCTGCCCTGGTTGTTTGGTCGATGCACGCTTCAATTATGGTGGCCATGCCAACAATGACTGACCACTATGCATGCAGTGAACTACGAGCGCTACCAGAAGATCAGCATCTCTTCTGCCCACGAATCGGCGACGATGGCGGCATATACTTCGACGAAGACATCGCCGGCTTCCCCCCGGAGACCGACCCGACCGAACTCGAGGACCGCAAGTTCAAGATACAAGACGCCGAACAGCGAAAATGGATGGCACTGAAGGCTATGGAAATCCTCGCCTTCGACGGAGACGAGGCGGCACCACACAAGGAATGGCTGGTTGAGCAGCACAACAAGTACATGCAGTCCTGCGACGTGTGCGTCAGAGTCTTTTACATGTCACGCGCCGAATGGAGGATACGCCTGATGGACTCGTATGACGAGGAGAACATCGGCGACTTTCTACGGCTGGTCGATGAGACCTCACTGGGGCGCATTCGCAAGGGCTTGGAGGAGGCCAAGTCTCTGTTGACCAACGCTGAGCCAAAGGCGAGGACCATGCGCTTGTTACCATCCGAATGCACATATGCCTTCTTTGAGGCTTTGAGCTGTGATGCCATGCTGTGCGATGACGTTCAGCTCCAGCAGCATTTTGACGCCCCCTTCGAAATGGTTCAGACCAAGAAGCGTTTAAAGCTCCAGACATATCTCCCTGCCATGACCCGCTTTCTCTTCAGCAAGAACGCGAGACGCCAAGATTGGGCTTCAAAGTCATGGGTAGGGTTCAAGCGGAATCTGCTCAAGTCGGAGTTTGAATGGGCCGTCCGCGATCATCTGATCAATGTCATGATGAAGGTACAGATGACGAACCTGGATTTGTCGTACGTACCGCTCTTCTGGGGTGGCGTGCGCCTCATCATCGAGAGGATGGACAGAGATCTCGTAACAGAGTACATCCGCGGTCTCGACGGCGACTTCTATAGATTGATGCTCGACCACCTCTCGTTGAGGTCGGAAGGTTTCTTCGAATTGCTTGCCACCATGAAGTTACTGCTCGAAAAATCACCAGTGGACTTCTGGGATGGCATGAACGCCATCACTCCATCAATCGCGAATGTTGTGGAGCAAGTCTTCAACAGCCCGGTCATGAAGCAAATTCTGGCTACAGCCACGGACAGTCCAGATGACATGCGCAACCTCGAGGCTGCCTTCGACTGGGCACAGCCTTTCCTCGCATCGATCAAAGTCTCCAATCTTGGTCCTGCTGTTCGACCATTTGCGCATGCACTCTTCGGTCGTTTCCAGTCCGACCACTTTTCACCAACTTCCAGGGCCTTTTGTTTTAAACAAGGCATGAAAGTCTTAGTCGAATCCTTCCGCACGATGGGCGAATACAAGCAGATCGCTGAATTCGTTGGCCAACCAACCGTTAACGGCATGTTGGAGATGCTCACTACATACATTGAACCGCTTGTGACCAAGCTCCAGCATTTTAAGCAAACACCAGGCATGGAAGATGAGTTGCAGCTAGCTCTCGCTGTTATCCAACATGCCTTCCAACTTGAGGCGAAATCGTTGGTGGTGGAAAGGCACCAGATTACCAACAAGCAACCGTCGCCTACAGAGACGCCTTCTTCGACTGCAATCTGGAAGACCGTTCTAAAAGCGATAGATGCTAGTAATCTTGACCTCGCGGTACATTTGTTGATCGCAGGACGAACACTGATTGGGCTGGAACCGTTGTCGATGAAGGCAGGGGTGGAAAAAGTGCCTGCAACCGTGCGACATTTCAACGATCGATTTAAACTGCTATCGCAGTCTATTACCGACGTCGTCGAGCGGCTCTCCGACTTTGATCCTGGTCAATTACAGGCTCTATTTGAACGACCCAGTGCTGCCAGCGCTATTGTATCCCTTCTCTTCTCGTCTACCGAAGACTCGAGAAGTTCAGTCATCGAGCTACTCAAGGTCATCAGCTCAGAGGACGAACGTCGGAACGCTTTACAGTACATACTCAGGAACAGTTACCGCAACGCGCTTAACGGTATCTCTGATTCAGTGCGCCAGGTCAAACAGAAAAAAGCCTTTGCACCAGCTCCGAGCATGATCAAGACGTGTTCGGATATCATCGATGTCATGTGCAATTCTCAAGACGGTATATTGCGCTCCCGAAATCTCGAATCGGGCGAACTTGGGACGACGATGACTCTTTGGAGATATTTGTGGGACATGCTCACCATGATCTTCGCCACCACAGAGGCTTGGAGCAATCTGGGCTTTTATGAAAAGCACATGATGATGGACTTTTGCCGAGACACGATGCAGTTTGCAGATCAATTGTTCGACCAGTACAGCATCTTTGCTACCGCTCTGAAAGGCTCAACCACAGCTGATCAAGACGAGGATAACAAGGCGGACTTCTTAAAAGAGTTGTTGGCTGAGCCAGCTGGTGCTATGGACGGATTAGCTCGCTGGCTAAGGCTGCGCGATGAGTTTCTGTCGAGCAAGTCTGTAACCTTGATCAGCAAGCTCCTGATTCGTCTTCACAACGTCTCCATCGAAATCACCGCTGACACTCTATCTTACATGGAGAGGGTTCTGTCTGGCGACGTTCGCGCAAAGCTGAGCTCGACTCAACAGGCCGAGTTGCAGCAGGCTTTGGAAACCCATCTGGGCCGTCCACTTGTGAAGGAGGAAGAACCTGTGAAGCCCAAACAGGGCTCTTTGAGCAAATGGATGTCTACTGGTACATCAGCCACCGACCGGCCACCACCTTCGGATCAGAAGGCGAAGTTGATGGCCAACCTGACGTCCGGCGCTAGCGCTTTCCAGCAGAAACGTGAACAGATGAAGGCGTCGGATGCGAGGCTGGCCCAACAAAAAGCAGCTGAAGCGCAGAAGAGCGCCCAGCAAGAGGAGTTCAGGAAGAAGCGTGCCCTGGAGAAGCAGAAGCGCGAACAAGAGAAACAAGCCGCAATTGCCAAGGCCCGGCAAGCTCGTGGCATCCCAAGCCACATTGCTGAAGCTGGTTCTGGCCTGGAAGGTCTTGGTGTTCTAGGCAAAGAGCAGGCCGCGAAGGGAGAAGGAATCATGCATTCGTCCGATGAGTCCGAGTCTGATGATGGCGACTTTGACGAAGAGATCTTTGGCATCAAAAAATCCAAAGGCACGGCCGGACCGAAGACGAACATCATCAATGAAGTCAAGATTCAGATGCCCACCAAGAAGAAGAAGGTTGTGCGATCAATCCGCGACATGCGCGCCCGTCTCGCGCCAGATCTCTCACCATTGCATCGAGTCATTCTAGGCTGGGACTACTTCCACGAAGGTGACTTCCCGCCGAAATCAAACAAACATGCATACTCCAAAGTTCTCGGCAGCTTTCGTACTCCCAACGATTACCAGTCAACCTTCGAGCCTTTACTCACTCTTGAGGCATGGCAGAACTTTGCAAAGGCTCGCGAGGAGAACCAGAACAAACCCTACGAGGTGCGAATCACCGCGCGAGCAAGCGTTGATTCTTTCCAAGAAGTTGGAAGTACTATGACACACGTCGAGAATCGGGATGTCTCCGTGTCAGAGGGCGACATCATTCTCTTGTCTCAGACACGAAACCCGTCCGCCAATGAGCCCACGTGCCTTGCGAGGATCTTCAAGGTCAAGAGGAAGAATCAGCACATTGAAGTGTCGTATCGTGTGGTACCTGGCAACCCACTCTCGTCGTCCCTCAATCCTAACAACGCTGTATACGGCACCAAGGTCCAGTCAATCACGCCCTTGGAGCGCGAGTATGGTGCTTTGAAGGGTCTTCAGTACTACGACTTGTGCGACGAAATCATTCGAGCGAAGCCGTCCCCTCTTTTGACCTACAGCGAAAAGCAGACCGAAGCGCTCATCGAGAACTACAATGTGAACAAGGCACAGGCGAAAGCTATCAAGTCCGCTATCGACAACGACGCCTTCACGTTGATTCAAGGGTAAGCCTAACTTTGTTGCTATGCCGATTAACATGCTGACGTAGCACAGGCCACCCGGTTCCGGCAAGACCAAGACCATTACTGCTATCGTCGGAGCCGTTCTGTCAGACACGCTCCGCAACCGTGGCACGACGATTTCCGTACCTGGCCAAAAACCTTCAGATGCAGCTCCCAAGAAGTTACTTGTCTGCGCACCCAGTAACGCCGCTGTTGATGAATTGGTCATGCGTTTCAAGAATGGCATCAAGACACTGAATGGCGAAGAGCGCAAGATCAATATTGTGCGACTTGGCCGCAGTGATGCCATCAATGCGAATGTGCAGGATGTGTGCTTGGAAGAATTGGTCAGCGCAAAACTTGGCGTGAGCTCAAAGACCAGCGACGATCAAGCTGCGAGACGCAAGGTCTTCGAAGACCACAAGAAAATTTCCGACACGCTCAATCAGCTTCGCGCGCAGCTTGACAATGGTGACATCAAGGGAGACGACAGATCGAAGCTCCAAGACGACTTCAATCATGTGAAGAGGCAGAAGGCAGACTTGGGCAAGAAGATTGACAACATCAAAGACGAGGAAAAGTATGCTGACCGAAATGCTGATCTCAATCGCCGGAGAGCACAGGAAGCAGTCCTATCCAACGCTCATGTTATATGTGCAACCCTCAGTGGTTCTGGACACGACATGTTCCAGAATCTCAGTATCGAGTTCGAGACGGTCATCGTAGATGAGGCTGCGCAGTGTGTCGAAATGAGCGCACTCATTCCTCTCAAGTATGGTTGCCAGAAATGTATCCTTGTCGGAGATCCCAAGCAACTGCCGCCCACCGTCTTTTCGAAGGAGGCTGCACGCTTCCAGTTCGAACAAAGTTTGTTCGTACGTATGCAAAAGAACCATCCGGACGATATACACCTTCTCGACACGCAGTATCGTATGCATCCCGAAATTAGTCTGTTCCCTAGCCGGACATTCTACGATGGCAAGCTTCTGGACGGAGGCGACATGGCCGGTCTGCGCAAACAGAAATGGCATCAAAGCATGCTTCTCGGGCCATATCGCTTCTTCGATGTGCAAGGTCAACATCAAGCGGCACCAAAGGGACACTCGCTTATCAATCTTGCTGAGATTGACATTGCAATGAAGCTCTACAAGCGCCTCACATCCGACTTTCCCGACTACAATTTCAAAGGCAAAGTGGGTATCATCACACCTTACAAAAGTCAACTGCGCGAGCTCAAGACACGCTTCATTTCCGCATATGACGCAAGCATCGTCGAAGACATCGAGTTCAATACCACGGATGCCTTCCAGGGTCGAGAGAGTGAGGTGATCATCTTCTCTTGTGTGCGAGCTTCCCCAGCCGGCGGTATCGGTTTCTTGCAGGATATTCGACGTATGAATGTCGGTCTCACGCGTGCAAAGTCATCCTTGTGGGTGCTTGGAAATTCGCAATCGCTCGTGCGTGGCGAGTTCTGGCGCAAGCTGGTGGAAGACGCCAAGGACAGGAAACGCTACACCACAGGAGACTTACACAAAATGCTCAACCAGCATTCGAGCAAGTTCCCCGCGCCAAAAGAAGGGTACATTCAGCCACACAGACCATCTATTGAGCCCAAATCGGAACCCATGAGTCGCTCGAACAGTGGTCTGTCGAACGAATCAGATCGCAAGAAGGTCAAGCAGGAGATCAAGCGCGAGATCAAGGAGGAGCCAACACTGGTACACCATCCGAAGCGCAAAGCCGAGAGTAACAGCGACTTCGATCTCTTCAACGACGATGGGGCTGGCGATGTCGATATGGAAGATGCATCGTCAGACTCCGCGTCGAACACTCTCAATGGTGATAGCAGTCGCTCCACCCCGGCAGCCTCGTCTGACGCTCCACGACATAGCGCTACGCCTGGTGTAGAAGCAAACCCGTCGAATGGGGCAGATGCGGGCACTGAACCAGTTCATGTAATGAGCGCCATGGCCAAACCCCGGATCAGGATACAGGCCGCACGTAAACCTGCCAGCCCTTTTATCAAGAAAAAGAAGCCAAAGACTGGATAACATGGAATTAACTGGGAAGCGAGGAGGAAGTACGATGAATAATTTCTTGCATAACAGGCATTTGCATATTTAGGTCGCCTGCTTGGCGTATTTGGAGGGAGCCCACACGGAGCCCAGCATTTTTCGGCGTTTGACTCGACACCACATTCTTGTAGCACTGTATATCATAGCTGTGGCCCTCGCCTCTAAGTACCATGACGTCTGGAGTAGTGGCAATGCTGCTAATTCCTGGTAATCGTCGGCGCCTTCAAACCGAAGACCCCTTATTCACTAAGGGCTCGGGAAGAGGTCGGCCTCGAAAGGCTGAGGCGTTCGTGGCTGGCATCTAACACTCGCGGCCGTCGGTGCGCTTGAGGAAGTGCCGTGACTAAACGACTAAACCCAAGCCTCCTGAAGCGTGAGTGGAGGTCTGCTCGTGTCTAGTGTGGTTCGCACGCCCCCATTGGCTGCAGGGATGTGCTGATCACAACTTCCTCGACTCAAGACGTGCACAAATCTATCGTAATGCCCAAAACTTTTCTGACGGTGCGCCTCCTTGGGAGCTCTCGCCGATGCAACGGCATCTGCAGCTCGATCTTCGATCGCCGTGACCCCAGACTCCTATCCTCGTCGTGCATGAAATCGGAACATTCCTCTCCCTTCAGCGTTTCTGTTGGTGACACCACAGCCTCGTCCGACCACATTCCTTCTGTGCGACATCGCAACGCGCCAACAACGTTGGTCGTCGACTACGGCCACACCTCGACTCGAAGGCCTGCCCTAGAGCTACGGGCCGGAACGCAGCGCGCCACTACCACAATGACTTATCTCGAGGCTCACCATCCACGCTTTTCATGACACTTGGTGCGCGTTACTCGGAACCTCAAATCCAAGACCTGGCAACCATATCGACCGGGTCTTCAGCTGTGGGGAAACGTCAGCTCGACCATACCCCACCTGGTCGCCATCAGCTCTAGCAGCTCAATAGCCCGCTGTGTCACGGCGTGCAACCTTAATCACGAGCCTCGCCAACAGTTCCCAACATCGATTACCGCCCTTGGTTGCACTACAGGCCCTCTCCTCCCTTCAGATCCAGGACATTTTCTTACTTGCAGGCGCCTGCATGCACGTCGCCATCACGCCCCTGGCTAACGTTGCAACGAAGTCTTCGCGAGGTACAACGACAACTGCATATGCGCCTGCTGAGGTACCTGTCGCGTACCAGTGTCGTGGTTGTGCCACGTTCTCTCGACCAAACAGTGCTTGACGGGTGTTTGTTCTCGCTCACGCTCTGAGCTCTGAGACATTGGGCGGCTGACGACGTAACCGTGGGGTGTGTTGCAGTTCGGTTCTTTTAAGTGGTTGGAGACCCGTTGCGAAGATGATTTCTAACAACTCCACGGACAATCTCCTGAACTCGTTTCCCATGTTTGGTCATCCTGGCATCAGTGCGCTCGAGTATGCCGGTCAGGTAGAAGAGGCCATCAAGGAAGAGGCAAGGTTGAGTCAAGCTTCACTGAAGCGCAAGTCCGGAACGAATACAGCCGATCACCAGACTGCATTATCGACCAGCACAGACCCGGAGCTTGAGACTGGAGATCTATCACCACCTTTGCATTACATCGACGAGTTTGGCTGTCAACAGCGGCGGAGAGGAACATTCATCAACCATACGCCAAGAAACTTCGAGATGCGGTCAAGTCAACCCATCGAGGTGTATCGACCTACCCGGGCTGAAAGCGAAAACTACTCTCGTCCTCTTTCTCGACAAAGCAGCATGGCCAGTGGAAGCCTGGCTAACATGAGTCAACATGGCCACAGCCCGTCATCGAATTCTGGCACCTTTGGCACCCGATCAAATCTCAACCATGATGATGTGGCAGAGCTGGACTCTACCGAGGTTGGGGTTGCATCAACTCCAGAGGCATACGTGCCAACCTCAAAAGCCCACCGAAGATCGCTGTCGGCGCCACTGATTCAGGCTCCTACGTATCGTTCTGGTGGTACCACATCGAGCAAGGAGCCCAGCCAAGATCTCAGCCTCCGTAGCACAAGCTTGACAGATCACCAACCGAAAGAGCAGAAGCGTCAACGCCGACAAACGCCATATAAGATTGTCACTTCCAGATCGGTCAGCTCGGCACGACATGCGCCGCTTGAACCTCTTGTGGCTAAACATCGACGGAAGGAGATGACCCAGCCAGTTGAGACGATTGGCGACGTCCCTATCGACATGGATCGTGAAGTCTCTGCTGAGATGGGTACTTTTGGAGTCATTCAACGATACTTTGACAGCCAAGGCGGTGGTCCCGTGATCTCGCCCCCAATAGTCCCTGACACTTCCTTCGAAGACACACCTCCTACAACACCTCTCCCATTGACACCTGGCCCACTGAAAGAGCCCATGGCTGTATTTCCTGCCGACGAGCTGGAGAAGCCGAACGATCCCCCACCGGTACCGGATCGCAGTCCTAAGCGTCTTACTAATCCAGCCTTTCCGACGCCCATGACGCCTACTAGGACACGGGACAGTGACTTCATGATCGCTGCTGAGGGCCAGTACTCGCCTTACGACGACGAAAAGCATGTCTTACATGTTTCCAAGAAGAGGACACAGTCGGTCCCAGAAGCGGAAAGCCATATCTGGATCGGCTCGCCAACCATAGGCAAGATCGCACCACCGATCCTCGGTCATGATGCAATCACCGCCAGCAGCGATTTGCGTCTGAATGAGCTTGCCTATTTTCTGAGGCACAGTGGTCCGCCATGCGAGCCTCCATCGAGGGCCAAACAGCAGAAGAAGAACATGAAGTTGTTCAAAGTCACGCAGCGGAAGACCCTTGCAGCCCGTGTGGGCTCTGTCGAAGGCTCACCAGAGCGAGTGCGCAGTCGCCCAAAAGTTCCGTCATGCACGAGAGAGATGACAACGTCAGGGGGAGCGCGACATCTCAAGATTGTTGTTCCTGAGTCATCAACTGGACTGATCACCACCTTGCCACTAGCCCAGCAAAGAGCTCAACGACGCTCACGCCACATCGCGATCTCATTCACTGAAGAGATGCTCAACCCACTGGGCAGCGCTGAGGTGGAGAAAATGCTCGCAAACTTTGAGACTCTCGATATCCCGGATCGCGCGGTCTCTGCACCACTTCCCAGGTCTCCACGCAGTCCGAAGAGATCACCCAAAGCAGTCCCAGTTGAGGACCATCCCTTGCAGCCGACACCGACTCGAGACGACTTGACTCGGGCACGCAAGCTGCGAGATTTGCAACGCATTAAGCGCAAGCCAGTTCCTTGCACCTTCAATAAGAATACCACCGCAGCTGCTTTGCCAACCCCCGCTCACACTCCTCAACCAAGTCCGGAACCTATCATTAAGGAAGAGAATCTGCGAGGAGACACTCTGCGTGAGGACACCATGCAAGAATACGTTCAGCAAGCCGAAAAATTACACGAAGAGAGACTGCAAGCAGAGAGTCAGCCAGAAGAAAATCCTGACAACAAAATGCATGTCCTCGAAGACAGAGTCATACTACTACAACGCCAGAACATACAGCTTGCAGAAGCACTGGCGAAGATTGTCGGACTGGAGCTGGACGATGGAGATCTGAAGAGCGAAGAAGTACTCGAAGCGTTCCGGCGGCTCAAAGGAGCTGCGGCGCTGAAAGCGAGTTGAAGGACGAGAGCTGGTGATCTGTGATGAATCTCCTTTGTGACGGCCGATGTGTACCTACATATGCTTATTTTCTAATGTTCAATATCCATCCATTATTCAGCCATATGGCTTTACGACATGTGTACTTGATGGTGTTGTGGGGTCCCTGAACAGAGGTAAAGGCGAAGGACCATGACGTCTGAGCTATATATAGATACTGGTCCCTGGGCTGGGAGCTGGGAGCTTTCAGCTTGTCAGCGAACAAGCCGCATCAGGCACAAGGTCCTCAACTAATCTCTCAGTCGTTTCTGTTGTCGTTCGCCTTCAAAGCTTTGCTCTCTGCAGCTGCCCATTCCATCTCCCCACCTCATCGCCACCTTATCGATAAGCCCTCAAGACACGAAAACACCCCTCCACGCGTCACCCAACAAGATCGCTCAGTTCAATTGCAATTGCCGAACCCACTCGTTGCTCACCTCTACATAACAAGTAGATAGACAAAATCATGGCCTCGACCGACTCCTCCTCCGCCCCCCTCTTCGGCTCCGAGCTCATCTCCCCCGAAGTCCTCAAGCAATTGCCCGAAGGCTACAGCTGCCGACCCATCCAGCGCAGCGACTACCACAACGGCTTCCTCGATGTATTACGCGTGTTGACGACGGTCGGGGATGTCACAGAGGAGGTTCGCAAAACAATCTCCCTCCCTCTCCACCAATTGTCCCTACCTTCCCGCACTTCATTCCACATACTCGTCCCAACATCCACCCCTCCGCTATATCACATCACGACACACGCTAACAAGGAGTCTGCACCACAGCAATGGAACGAGCGCTACGACTGGATGTCCCGCCGCAACGACGAATACTTCCTCCTCTGCATCACCGACTCGTCCGCGCGCATCGTCGGCACCGGCGCGCTGATTGTCGAGCGCAAGTTCATACACCAGCTGGGGCTCGTGGGGCATATTGAGGATATTGCGGTCGCGAAAGATCAGCAGGGGAAGAAGCTGGGGCTGAGGATTATTCAGGCGTTGGATTTTGTGGCGGAGAAGGTGGGGTGTTATAAGGTACGTTGGATCATGCGAGCTTGAGAGCGGGGAGGGAATGGGTGATAGGTGATGGCCAGGAGGAACGGGTAATGGGAACGGGGATAAAGTGCTGACTTGTGATAACAGACGATTCTGGATTGCTCAGAGGCGAATGAGGGATTCTATGTCAAGTGTGGGTTCAAGAGGGCGGGGTTGGAGATGGCGCATTACTACGGACGCTAAAGAGTTGAGTGTACGATGTGGAGAGTACCGCGCTGAAGAGGGATAGAGGAAAGTTGTGAGCGCATAGAAGGCGTTGGTACATGGACGTGAATGAATATAGAGAATCATAGAACATGCATATCACGATGATCGATTTGTGCTCATGGGCTCATTGCAGATTTCACCGCATTGTATATGAGTTCTTCGACTGAAGCAATGTACTGGCAATTCTGGACTGCTGATTCAGGTGTCAATAGCATGTGCTAAGAAAGGTTACTTGTGGTTGATTTTATATGAAAGTTGTACGCTACTGCAGGTACAGCCGTCGATTTTCTCGCTTCACGCTGGCCCATCATCATCTAACACAAAGCAATCTCGAAACCAGCATCATCTACCTCCATTCTGAGGATATCAGCACCTGAAGTTTACGTCAAAGCAGTAGAGTATATCGGCATCTGAATCTTCTCAGTGGTGTCGTGTGACTCATCACTTCGCTGGGCACGCTGTATCTCCACAAGTATAAGGCGTGAGCCTTCTCGCTTCCTATATTCAGATAGGACGTCGGAAGATGGAATAAAGAGCCAGGAAGATATGGTCGCAGAATCTGTTCAGAACTTGAAGATGAGCGACAATAAGGCTGCGACCCCGACCGAAACGACCCCGAAAGTACCAGTCGACAAGTTCGCTCCGTATGATCTTACCAGCGCTCCAAAGATCCAGTCAGACTTGCCTTCTGAAATCTGGACAACCGTGCAGTCTTGTCCGGCATACTTTCCACCACAGTACTTCCTGGATGTCAGCCGCAACCTGCTCGAGAACCCCAATTTGACGGCGTCACATCTGGCTCGCGCAGAGCTGTCGTATTCGAGCTTCACGGACGCTACTTTCAATCCAAAAGCGCAGACGTCTGATGAGTTGGCGAGTATTATTAAGCATCTGCGTCCGGAATGTCGACCTCGACTGGTGGAGGGTGGAATCCCTGGCTACGATCTCGAGTGGACGGTTGTGCGAAAATTGATCCCGAGAAATCCGAAGCTGGACGACACGTTGATGCAAACATGTCATCTATACAAGTCCACGGCGCCCATCACAATCTCAAATGACGAGGGCACAGAAGAAGTTGTGGACGCAGAGCGCTATCTGGTCGTGTACATCCCTCACGCCGCGGACCCTGACGATATACCATTCTACCACCCCAAAGTACGCTCCTTGGGTATTTTGTACACCTACCTCCCCTCCCACAACTCTGCCTCTATCCTCACGTCTCCTGGTACTCTTTCAATATACTTCGACTTCTTCCCCTCTCACCCCCAAGACAACCGCCTCACACGCACCGCTCTCAAATTGCTCGAAATCATCCACAAACACTCCAAGGGCAGACAAGCAGGGTACAAGAAGCGAGTGCACCACGATCAGATCATACCACAGAAGTGCTTCCAGGATACGTATGCTTATCTGAAGGGGAAGTATGCGAAAGAGCTGATTGAGAACTGGGTCGAGCAGACCCCAGCCGAGAAACATGTCTTTGAAGACCTGGGCATCGCTGCGTTCTTGATCGAGCTATGGAAGGATATGTACAGTAGTACTCCCAACAACAACAAAGACATCAAAAACGAGGAGGAGAAGCAGAAACCGCCTTTCCCTGGATTTGTGGATATAGGCTGCGGCAACGGCCTCCTGGTCTACATCCTCAACGCCGAGGGCTGGTCAGGTTGGGGCTTCGACGCACGACGCCGCAAAACATGGGCTACATTTGGCGCCACATACGCGGACAAATTATCTGAGATGCTCCTCATACCTAGCATTCTCACCCCCTCTAACCCCTCAGATCCACAACCACCACCTCTCCTCCACAGCCCCCCATCCCACCCCGGCCTCTTCCCCAAAGCCACATTCATCATCTCCAACCACGCCGACGAACTCACGCCCTGGACCCCGCTCCTCGCCTCCCTCTCGTCATCCCCTTTCATCGCCATCCCCTGCTGCAGCCACGATTTCGGCGGGACACGCTTCCGCTCCCCGGTGCATAAGAAGTACATTGAGCAGGATCCGAATGCGACGGGAAAGGAGAAGAATAAGCAGCCGAGTGCGTATGCGGGGCTGTGTAGTTGGGTGAGCTATTTGACGGAGGACATGGGGTATATGGTTGAGAAGGAGTATTTGAGGATTCCGTCGACGAGGAATATTGCTATTTTGGGGAGGGTGAGGAAGGGGAAGGAAGGAGGGGTCGGTGGGGACGGAGATGGAGGGTTGGAGGAGAGGATGGGGTTTGCGAGGGAGGTGGTGGAGAGGGAGATGGGTGGGAATACGACGATTGAGCAGGTTGGGTTGATGTGGATGAGGAGTGGAGGGGAGTTGGTGAAGCCTGGTAAGGGAGGTCATTAAGGATAGACATCGGCAACGTGTAGCAGACCAATACATGAAGGTCAGGAATAAAATGTCACAAAATCACAATAGGACAGCCACTGAAGTGTACTGGGTATCATTTGAGAACATGACCTGCTCCAGGCGCGAAAGCGCAACCTGGGCGGACAATGGATTCGTAGTATCATCCTTTCATTTCGCCGTATGCCACCGTGACCGATCCCTTTTTGTGAGTGCAGTAAAAGTGCGACATGAAGATGACCTGAACCGTTACTCCTTATGCGAGCCAGACCCGCTTAAGAAGCAGGGGCAGCACCACGTCCACGTCCGAAGCCACCACGGAACTCGGGCTTGAACTCGCCGGGAGCACCGCCCTCGGTCTTCTCGCCCTGGTCACGTCGTCGGTAACCGTCACGGTCACCGCCACGTCCACCACGGCCGCCACCGCGCCTCTCACGGTCGTCACCGCCGCCGAGCATACCCCGGGGAGGAGCAGAGCGCTGCTGCTTGATGTGCGTCTGGGGCACAATCTCGGCGGGGAGGTGGAGCCACTCGCGGAGATAGTCGAGACCCTCAGGGGTGAGGGTGTAGTAGTAGTATTGCCATGAGAAGCGGGTCTTGAGGTAACCACGCGAGGTCAATGACTGGCCTACAATACATTAATATGGGGAGCCCAGGGTCCGTAGAATGGGACTACTGACAAGCCTTGACGACGAAAAGGTTCTTGGTGTCGATGTCGCCGTGCTTGGGAAGGTTGAAGTCCTTCTTTGCGACGAGAACGCCCTCTGTGGTGACCGTGTGTCAGCCTATCCTTGTATGCAGCAGAGCCGCGAAATATTGCAATTGTGCCATAGCCATGGCTCGAGTACGGTAGGGATACTAACCTCGGAAGAGGTACCTGAAAAGCAGTTGTTAGCAAAATTCCAGTTGCACAAATTATGGTAGAGTCAGATGCAGCTCAAGGTCAAGGTTGGAAATTTCGTGCATGCGAATGTCCAGTTCTCGATTGCGCCGCAGCGAGGAGTGGTGTAGAGGTAGACTAACTCGTGGATCTTCTTGCGATCGGCCTTGGGGATAAGCATCTTGACGGTTGCGAGAAGTGTCGGGGATGCTGTCGGAAGTTGGTGGTTGGCGATAGAGAAAGTGAAGTTCAATCGTCGACCATTTTGGAGAGCGAGTGCGGGTTGCGTGCCAAGCTCGGCTACCGCTAGCGCCACGCCATTGCGGTAGCGTCGTCGATGAACTGCTGCGATTGCGCTCTCGACCTAGCCACCAACCAACTTCATTCTTCCCTCGCTCACACACGAAACGCTCGACATACCGAAGTTACAGAATAAACGCAGAAAGGCGACATAAAGCTCGCTCCAGGATTCTCTTCGCAGGACTTCCTATCCGCCAACATGGAGTCCACCACCCAGTACCCGATCACAATCTTCGTCAACAGCATCAAAGGGCGCGACATCGCCTTCACATCGTCCAAAGATGCGCCGCTCACCTCTATCTACGACACACTCTACGAACGCGCGCCATGGATCCAGAACTCGTCGTACATCCTCACCACCAACTCGCGCCGAGCTGTCCACCATGACGAGACGCCTGTCTCATCCCTCCTCTCATCACCATCCGACAACTTCATATCCCTCCGTCTGACGGTACCGCTGTGTGGTGGCAAGGGTGGTTTTGGCTCCATTTTGCGTGCCCAAGGCGGCCGCATGTCGTCGCGCAAGAAGCAAGGCGGTGATGCAAATGCTTCATCCCGCAACCTCGATGGACGACGACTGCGCACTGTGACGGAAGCCAAGGCTCTCGCCGAATATCTTGCGATCAAACCAGAGATGGAGCAGCGGGAGAAGGAAGAGCGTCGCAAGCGATGGGAAGATATCGTCGCCAGTACAGAGCGCAAGCAGGATGAGCTGATGAACAGCCGTGGCACAGCACGTCTCGATGGAAAGTGGGTCGAGGATAAGGAAGAGGCAGAGAACAAGACGAGGGAAGCTATCGAAAAGATGTTGCTGGCACAGAGAGGAAGCTCTGAAGAGGACGATGAGGAGGAGGGGGAAGGCAAGCCCGCAGCATCATCATCATCAAAGCCTGCCCAACAACGCCAGATGTTTGGGTGGGACGAAGATGATGAGTTCATGAGTGATAGCGAGGAGGAAGAGGATGTGTCAGAAGAAGATGTCAAGCCATTGCAGTTCGAGGGGAAGGGAAAGGGAAAAGCTGCTTGAATACCTTGCCCTGAACTGGTCTAGAAGCGGTGCGTTTATGGTTTTCAGAGCATTCCCAGGCGTTATGGAAGCATGTTTTAGTTCTTGCAGATACCCAATTTGAACTTCTTCGCCGAGATTCGTGATTATATTCTGCCCATACAACGGCTCCACGATGAATTCAGAGATCACTCAGAGAATAGCAAAGACTCAGCAGACTAAACACAATGTGTGCAATTCTGTCCGTATCGTACTTATTAGATGTCCAACGGTGTTCGCCGACGGATAACCCACTCCACTTTGTCACACGCGGGATGCAATCGCGCTAACAACCCATGCCCGTTATCAGGCGCGTCTCACTGGGCGCATGTCATGCCATCCAACGTCTAGTCCGACTCTCTGATGCCGAATACCCTTTGGTCATCCGAGACATGGCTTCTCCTCTCTTCATTCCTACAACAACACGATGGCGCTTCCTGCCAATCGATGCGCGTCTGCGCTCCGTGTTGCAGGCAGCCGCTACCCCGCATGGAGATCAATCATTCCCTGGAGTACCTTGAAATGCAGCCAAGCCAGGAGCTTTGCTAGTAGTCCAAGATCGCTGATCAGGACGAAAGAGATGAATGAGGAGATGTTGAATGACTTGAAGGTTAATCAAGCGAGGTTGATGGAGGCTATTCATCACACTTGTCAGTGGGGTAAAGGCGAAAGATGGGGAGAGTATGTATTCTCCATGATGTGGACGTACATTTTCCTAACGTGCGCACATAGAGCTGAGACTGAAACCGGCATGTCGCGTTTGGCACTCTCTGATGCAGACAAAGCCGCTCGCGACTGGTTCGTCTCAACAACAGAGGCTCTGGGCTGCAAGGTCACGGTAGACGCAATGGGCAACACATTCGCGGTACGCCCAGGACTACGAAATGACAAGCCGCCCACCTTTGTAGGAAGCCATCTTGATACCCAGCCAACCGGAGGTCGCTACGATGGAATTCTTGGTGTCACTGCTGGTGTAGAAATGCTGCGGGTACTAGCGGACAACTGGACCGAAACCGAGTATCCCGTTGGTGTTGTCAACTGGACCAACGAAGAAGGAGCGCGCTTCCCCAAGTCGATGGTTTCGTCAGGTGTGTGGGCTGGCGATATTCCAGTGGAGACTGCACACAACCTCCGCGAAGTGCATCCTGGGACCGCAACCATGGCCGAAGAGCTCAAGCGCATTGGCTACCTGGGGGAAACACCAGCGAGCCACGAAGCTGTGCCCATGGCAGGGCATTTTGAGCTTCATATCGAGCAAGGTCCGCTGCTGGATATGTCTAACAAGAAGATCGGAGTGGTCACTGGTGTGCAAGCATACAAATGGTTTACCATAAATGTCAAAGGTCGCGACACTCATACCGGCACGACTGACTTGAAATCTCGAGCCGATGCTCTCCTCACAGCTTCGAAGATGATACTGCACTCACATCGTCTAGCGACACTCAACAACGCTCTCGCATCCACAGGCATCCTCAACCTCAAGCCAGGCTCGACGAATACAGTACCAGGATCTGTGACATTCAGCCTCGACATTCGCTCACCCAAAGACGAGACCGTTGCCAAGATGACAGAACTCATCAAGCGAGACTTCCCAAAGATAGCTGCCGGCGAAGAAGTCCTTGACTCCAATCTGGGCTGTACATCTGGCCTGCCTCTATCTGTGGAGATCGTCGAGGACTTCTCGTCACCCGCAACCAACTTCCATCCCGACTGTATCACGTCAGTACGACAATCTGCACAAAGCATCCTCGGAAACAATGGTCACAACCTTGTCATGGAGATGACGTCCGGAGCGGGCCATGATAGCGTGTACGCAAGCAAGCGGTGTCCCACTAGCATGATCTTCGTTCCCTGTAGGGAGGGCGTCAGTCACAATCCCAGAGAATTCTGCAAAGAGGAGGACTGCGCTATGGGAGCTCAAGTGTTGTTGCAGAGTGTGGTGAGGTTCGATCGCATGAGGGATGAGAGGAGGGTGTCATGGAAGCAGGAGCCGTATACGATCTAGTACACTCCAGACCCAACAATGGATTTACAGTCTATGATACCTTTCCAAGCGCGGGGCCAATGAGTCCGGTTGTTACCTCCTTCTTACTCACTCTTGTCCATGCTGCCACAGGATGTGGCGATATAATTGTGCTCCGCTTGTTTTGATCGAGGATGGGCTATCAGCCGAGTACGGCGATGATTCGTTAGCTCGACCCATATGCGTTGGACCACATGGTGTAGCTTTGCAAGGCGAGTCCGTGGTGACCTCCTCAACCGCCATTTGGCAAGCAGCCAACGCATTGTCAAATTGCTTAACTGCGGTGTACCTTCCTTGTATACTACAAGCTTTGCCTATAAATGGCTGACTCTGTTCCGTCTTGCGCAAAATGATTCCCAAAACAGCGACCCCAAATTCAATCCTCGGTGTACTTTGGTCGCATGGGTACCTGCGGCCCGCAGCCGAAGTAGGCTGCGTTGGCTAGTCTCGGTCCCTGCTCGGTGCCATCGTAACTTCAGCGCGTTGTGGAACGATCTGAAAAAAAATTGGCGTATTGAACTCCGGGCTCTGATTGCTTGTGTATATGCGAGCAGTAAGATCCCCCGTTTGCTGCAACTACAGTCACTATCCGTCTACTCCACCCGTTCGGTCTGATCGCTTACTATGCACTTATGATACATCGTAATCCTATCCTATCCTTTGACCCTGCGCCTGGCTGGCCTTACGCTACCTTTTTCTAGTAATGACTACAAAACACAGCACGAGCACCATAGTACATACCCACTAACTACCTGAAGGAACCCTGGCGAGTCCCTAGGCGCGGGTCGTAATACCCTTAACACTCTAGTTGTTGGCACGATGCTCTCGAGGACGAAAGATATGAGTTGGACAAGGGTTTTGATGGCGTGGCTTGCAGATAAAACACCCGATAATATACACGGCTTCACTTCTTGAATAAGCTTCCTCATAACACCATCCTTGCTCCTAGAAGCGCCATATACCCAAGCAAACCAACGCAGATATTACTGTCCAGCAAAGATTCCCCTACCCCACAAGCCTTCCTCTCACCCCCTCGCAGTAAGACCATACCACCCAATCGCAGAGATAAACACCCCGCTCGAGCCTCGAAACAATGCCTTCCCTGGTACTTCCTCCTTGAGACACACAAACGCATCAATTCCACCAAGGTAGGCGCCCAATATGCAGAGCAGCGTATCAACCTCAACGAACTTTTCCTGGATGTAAAAAGTGTAGAGCGTCATGCCAATTACAGTGGTACGGCCCATGCCAAGCGTCATGATAGATTGTGCTTCCTTGGAATCGTAGAGACGCTGAGGAAACCCCATTTCGCGGATTGCAGACTTCGGGTTGAAGATGGGCCACATGCCGCCGAATGTTAGGGCCGTCGCGACGAAAAGGGCTGGAATGTGGTTAAGGGAGAAGTTCGCGAACATGATGGATGTTTGAGCGATATGAAGATAACGATGGGGTTGGCGAAAGCGGGATCAAGGAGCTTTTACGGTGTTTTCTTCAAGGTGTCTAGTATTGGCAAGTGAGGATAGATAGAGTGCAAAGAAGAAAATTACCAAAGCTCAGGGGTTGCATTCCTTCCTCATGCCCAATTTGGTGCTTACGTACACGTGATCATCTCAGACCACCTAAACCTTTCGTACGTAGCAGATGTACCTTACGCACGTACGCCATACCTCATCATAATAGGGTGGGACTCAGAAATCATTCAGAGAGATCGGAGATGTTAACCTCGCGCGAAGCTCTTTTCCCCAATCTCCGTTCGGTAGGCATTTGTTTGAGTCCTGCTTGAACGTAACAAGGTTAGGCCACCAACTAAAGGTTTTGACGATAGAAAGAGCGATAGTCGATATCAGTCGATCTCGTACGATACTCTGCAAGAATATGACTTAAATTACGCTTCGATATCCTCATCGAATCTGCATTCTTAGCCCCAGTCATGGCTTCTTCACTAAGTCTCTTCAACTTACCATACAATCTGCGCAATGTCAACATTAGAAACTACATTGCCCACCGTCGCGGGTATGTCTTAGCAACCACTGCAGCCCTGATCATTGTGCCGTTCGCAGTCCGAGACTACCTCCAATACCTGTCTTATGGACCTGGTGGCCTGCCATACAATGCACTCGGATGGCTGGTAACTAGCCTCATGCGTCTCATATCACGCGAACAACTATCGACACGTCCATATGAGGATCCAGATCTGCTTTCAAGTGGCGAGACTGGCTTCCTACCACCAAATTTACCTGAGCGAGACTCATCTAGACCAAGACTTGGGCCACATCCAGTACCCCAGCGGCAGCTGTCACAACTACCGAGTGTGGAGATGCGCCAAAGACTGATCACCCGCTTCGAATCCTTAGGTCGCGTGGCAAAGGAACGAGGACTGGTGGACGTCAAGACCAGCCTCTATGAACGCCAACACTCGGCCCTTTTCGTGTCGCAAGATGTGGAGTGGGCGCCGATTGCCCACCAGAGCCGTGGAGAGATATCTCACATCCATGCTGGGAAAGACGGAAGTATCCATGTGGTCCTACATCCCAGAGACTGTGTGACGGTACTTGAGATGAGATGGGGTCAACGCCATGCATTATCGGGTGTCGAGAGCATGAAGCGTATCGCTGGCTTCGCCATTCCCCTCAACTACATTCTGATATATGCCCCACGGGACAGCGCGGAACTTGAGGCTACGATGAGCATCGTCAAGGCCTCGATCCAATACATGACCGGATCCAGGGAGCAATTGGAGTAGCATCAAGTGTGGCGCCTTCCGTGGCGCTCTTAGCATGACAGACATGGCTGGAGCATCTGCTCTTCATCTCGCAATTCTCTGTAGCTTTAGCGAGAAGTCCACCGCCAGCCGCGAAACATAGCCATCTCTTGCATGGTCGATTGAAAAGTTGGGGGAGATGGCCTGGGTAACTCGGAAGCGCGACTCATTCATGCGCGAAGCGTCAGCCCCTGTGGGGCTTGCGGGGTAGCGTCATTTCTCCACGTTGCGAAGTCGGTCTGCGTTGAGTGCCTTCAGATGAGCTTACGAGAGATGTTGATAACTATGAGAAACAAAATCAAAATCTGCGATCTTGCTGTTTGATCCCACGTCAGATAATGCGTGTTTGGAAGGATTTAGACTACATGGCTCTCGTGCATTGAAGTTCCAGCCCTGCCCCAGAAACCGTTTTAGGCAAGGATTCCTGACAGGCGCAAGCGACTGTTCTGGGCGCCCTGCCTTCCCCAATATCGACTTGCAAGTATCGCAGGACCCTGTGGGGCCTTTGTGAAGGATGCTGGCCGTGCGGAGACAGCAAGTGAACATCCTTGGTTTCAATGTCCTTAGGCGAGTGGATACCTACCCTGTACACTTTTAGTCTGGCAAGTTTGGGGGATGCCGATCGTTCTTAAGCGGAGCTTTTGTCGCACCTGTCAACCCAGATATCTTGTCCCCATCTCCTCGTGGCATTTCCATCGAAAATTTGTCTCTCATCATCCAGAACGTCGATAGAGGCTCATCGTCATGGGGTTTCTCGGTATCCTTGAAGACAAGAAGTTGTCTCATGTCCCTGCGACTGTGATTCTCAGCGAGGAAGAGAATGTTACAAACGACAACACGGTTGGCTTGAAGCGCGGAAGTGGCAAAGATGCAGACATTGTCCTTATTCCTCAACCGTAAGCTACCATTGTTCGCGGAGTGGTTGGCAACAGCTACACACACCTTTCCAGTCATGTTCACTGACGAACCCATAGATCCGAAGACCCGAACGATCCCCTCAATTGGAGTACAACAAAGAAATGGACTATCATGATCATTGTCGCATATGGATCAGTCCTGTACGCCGCGGTATTGGCACCTCTCCTATCACCTGCTCTGGTGGTCATCGCCATGGACTTTGGAGTTGGCGTCGCAGACATCACCGTCATCTCAGGTTACATGTTGCTGGTTACTGGTGGTGTGGGACCTCTTGTTAGTGCTTTGGCGCGCAAGTATGGGAAGCGGCCAATGCTGCTCATTGCTTCGGTCTTCGGATTGCTTGGGACGATTGTTGGCAGTGCCGCATATAGCTACAATGGTCTAATGGCAGGCAGGATCATCCAGGGAGGATCAATGTATGTCAAGTATGCCTTTTCTGTCACACAAGTATACTGACCACACTACAGCTCCGCGTTCGAGTCTCTCGTTGTCTCGATGATCGGCGACCTCTTCTTCGTGCACCAGCGTGGAATTTTCATGACTCTTATTCAGTTCATTCTCGGCGCCGCATCAAATTTTTCGGCCGTTATTGTCGGCCCCATTGCGACAAACCTTGGGTGGAGATATCTCTTCCATATCCTCATCCCCTTTACGGCTCTCGAAGTTGTCTTGCTGTTCTTCTTCGTCCCAGAGACATGCTACAACCGCGACCATCGCTACGATATCGATGAATTGTCACAAGACAACCTACAGGACCTAGCGGCCGTCGAGAAGAGGCATGCAAACATGGGCGAGAAAGGCGACGAGGACATGGTCAAGATACAGACCGCGACTAGCACGCCGCCCGCTCACCGAACAAAGAAGACCTTCGTACAAGAACTTGCCATCTTCACGGGCACATACAGCAACGACAACTTGTTCCAGTTGATCATCGCGCCCTTCGCAGTCTGCGCTAACTTTGCTGTCCTTTGGATGGTCATCGTCACTGGTGGACTGACCGCCTTCTTCGTCGCACAATCATACGATATGGCTCAGATCTTCATGGCACCCCCATACTTGCTCTCTGCTGCGGGTGTTGGTTATCTTTCGCTCGGACCTTTCCTCGGTGGACTTCTCGGCTCACTCTTCCTCGGCGCCACGATCGATCCACTCGCCAAGTGGTGCGCGAAGAAAAATAAGGGTGTATACGAGCCTGAATACCGTCTGCTAGGCATGATCCCATCGATCACCACCGTCATTGGACTGTGTCTATTTGGCTACTTCGCCGAGCAAGGAGCATCCTATTATCTGACAGCTTTCTGGCATGGGATGTCCCTCTTCGGCATCGTCTGCGCTGCTATCTCTGCCTCAGCCTACGTTCTCGACGCATTCCGTGATATCAGCGGCGAAATTTTCATCATGAACATGGTGTTCAAGAACTTTTTGTTCTATGCATTCTCGTACTTTGTCAATGACTGGACAGCGAAGGACGGGCCAGCGATTGTGTTCTATACCTTTGGAGCTGTAGCAGCGGCCATGATTATCACGACTCCAGTCTTTTTCTTCTTCGGAAAGAGGTACCGAAGCTTCTGGAGCAGGCACAATCTGCTTCGCAAGTGGGGCATCACGACACACGCAGAGTTGTGAGAAGGGATCCGATATGCGCTGGAGCGATTTAGTCCGCCTATAATTTTCGGCGATTAATTAAATTGTTGATCCAAGTCACCTCCTTTCGTCCGCACATTGCACTGATGTTCTAAATAAAGTTCATCTAAGAAGGAGCTCGTTCCTGGTGATGCAACATATGCCACGCCAACAACATTTTACGGCCCAGCCAGGAGTACCTCAAACGCTTTAATATCGTATAGTACTCTTAGGATATAGGGCTGAGGTACTGCAGCGTACTCTATCAAGACATCAGATAAGTACAGTTTTTTAGTTGTAGACTACATTAGTGCGGAACTGTACGTAGTTGAGGTGATAGTGCATCACTAATTACAGCCTCCTTCGTATGTGACAACTCATTGTGCATGAATGAGTATCGCGTTGATGGATACGCACTACTACTCAGGCTGGGTCCATGAGTGGTTTCCTCATTGCCTGTCTTTACATTCAATATGTCACTCTTTAAGCATCGGTCATATCCCTTTTTGAGTCTATCATGTCTGCATCGAAGTTCAGAATATCACAAGGACCTAAAAATATCCAACCTCCCACGCTTACCCAGGATCGTCAGTCTCGATTGAGGTAGCGACAAAGAACAGCTGTCGAAAGCTGCGATAATCCGTTCCCAGAAAGTGGAAATACATGATTATGCATACGCGAGGTCGTCGCACGAACTAGGGTCACCTCACTGCTGTGATTTGATTCGGCGGATGTTTCGAAACGTTTCCTGCAAGTAAGACACCCTAAAGCAGTTCCACATGGAGTCCCCGTGCAGTCTCTTTGTGCATAAGCGTCATCAAGGCAGACAGGGACATATGTACTTCGAACATAGTAATCGGTAAGGCACCGCGTGGGTCCTCTTCGACGATCATAGTTCAGGAGGTTTTCGGCACTTGAGCAGTTCCTGTCTGTCACTCGCATCAACATACATCTAGACTGCAAGATGTGCATCGGCGGTCTCTAAGCGGGCGCTTCGAGAAAGCTGTCACAGCCCTAAGCAGACTGCCACGCGCCTCGCTTGTGCAAGTCACCGGCTGTCCTGCACTGCATTTTCACACCGGCGAGTCCGGACCACCTTGGAGACGCCCACGTCCTCGCCCATTTTGCCGGGCCCAGGGCTGACATCACTTCGCGCCGATACACATCTGATTAGAGTGGCGGCCACGAGAGACTTGAGCGCGTATTGCCGCTCGGAGAACGAGGTCGTGCCTGAAAATCCGGCACTTTGCTGCACGAAAAGGGTCGTAGGGCTGGCGGTTAGGTATGTTGACGTGCGGGGCGGGTCGCAAAAAGGGTCGAGGGCGCCTAGTGGTTGCTAGGAGATGGAGGGGTTGTTTGCATGTTTATGCAGAGGTGCAATGGATTGGGGGTTGCTGATGTGATGGTAGAGGTGACAGACAGGGGAATTTGTGTGATATTCTGACATGAAACTTGAGGTTTGAGGGATGATGACTTGATCTCTGCGATCACTGAAGTCTCCGAAACAAGCGTCAGATTGGAGATCGAACAGCCTGCGCTGAGTGCTTGAGCTGATCCTGATCCTGGTGTTTGGCACTGAGCACGATTCTAGCCTCGATGGTGGCGATGAAGGGCGGGAAGAAGGACCGAGCCATGCCATGCTCTTTGCGCCATAATCTGTCCAGATCGGGAGGCTTTTGCCACTTTTTCAATTATGGGCAGTCCCGATTCGATGCATCGAGTGCATTTTGAGAAAAATCAAGTTAAGGAAAGCTTTGGAGCCAACCACAGATTCGCGTGGCTGATCAGCGGCTTATCGAAAGCTTGGTGCGCCGCTAGTTCTGATTAGCTGAGTAGGGCGCGTGCAGAGTGAACGACACCCAATCGATGGTTCCCGCCTTCGACCGAACCCCGCTCCACACTTCTCTTTCCCACGCATCGCTGCAAGACCTGGCAGCCAGTGCAACACCAACCACCTCTCTAATTCGTCCGTCTGAGAGTCATGCGAACTCGGCCAGCCGCAATGTGGGTTGGGCAGCCTGAACTCGGGTTTCCAGGAGCAAGGACCCTGGGGCTTGTGATTCGATGTTGGAGCCCACGAGGTGGCTGCCCGCGAACTCTTGGGATTCCACCAAAGGCGCCATTGCGACTCAGGTGCAAGAAGAATTTGCGTTGTCCTGACCGTCTTGATCGGTTTGTCTGACACGAGACGGAAGATGTGCCTGATGAAGAGCTGGAAAAAGATGACGTTGTGTAACTTTGGAAAGGGTTGCCCATCGAACAGCACGTCAGAAACGGCAGCGGATGGACAGGAAGTCCCGCTGCAACCGAGGACGCCTCCCGCTTGAAATGGCGATGATCCAAGCCGAGCCGCTCCATCCCCATTGGTGACGGTTGCTGTCCCTCCAGTCACGGTGTGGATCATGCACGATAGACAGCGCGCCGACGCTTGCGAAGCTACCGTTAGATGAACTCGCGAGTTAGCAATGCATGCACCTAGACCCGGCGTGATAATGCCCTGGTCTCGCCACTTCCCTATCAAGCTACCCTGCTCTACCTCGCTATCACATCTTGGCCCAATAGTGCGGGTCGAGGTGAGCGCCAGAATATCACTTACCATTTGCTGCCGCATTACGGACCTTGATCCCTGCGTGGGACCCATCTCCTGCTTCGCGCAAGGGACATAAGGAAGACGCCGGCTCCTGCTCACGCACGGTATTTGACCTTTGGCGACCCACTGTCGCACATCTACATACCTTGCCGTTGGGCTGACAGTATCGATACTGCTGTCAGGACACTCTTATCGCCACGCAGAGAGGCGCACCTGGGCGCATCGCTACACGACAAACTGGGCTTCGCAAGCGTGCCACAGCACAACAATCAACCCCAGACGAGTTTCCGCTGCATGTTCACACCGCATCAAACCGGTTCACAAAGTCCTACCCTCGTATTCATGCAGCACTAGAATTCCGAATGTTCTTCAACCGATTACTGTCCCGGCCTTTTCACCAACCAACCTAGGAGGCTTTGATGCTGCTTTTCAGCTCGTGCTGGAAGCAGTGTTGTACAAGCTAGAAAGATCGACCAAAGAGATACGATTCCAGAGGTCGACAATGCCAGCAGTCAGGGAAGCGATGGCGGAACAGGCTGGCGTCGCCTTGGGCCAACTAGGGACGCTAACTGAGCGCCGTGTTTTGGACGTCGTTGCGACTCTCACAAAACGAGTGAACATACCGTACAACAGCTCAAGTCCTGCTGGCTTGATCGAAGCAAATACTGTGGATCCTTGGAAACAAAGCGGGAAATATGCACTGGCCTACGTTTACTTTTGCATCCCACTGCTGGTCTTCGCGGCCCTCATGCGGTACTACCATCTATTCACGGACAAGATCCGGACAGCACTCCACCAAGAAGAGGTACTTTCATCCTCAACGACTTCCTCTCCCGACACAGACTACGAAATGTCGGTTCTGTATACTGACAAGTCCACCATGAAGTTCTTCCCACGCGAAGGCCCATTACCAAGCGCACCGAAGACACAATCAAGTGTTTCTTCAGTGGGACCCATCAACAATCTGGTGGCTTTCTTTCGCTTCATCTTCTACCGGCCGATCCGCCAGATCAACATACGTAAAGGATGGAGGCCCCTGGTGTTCCCTTCTCTGAGCGTTGTAGTCATTGTTATCAGCGCTCTACTACTGGGTGTTCTTTACTCCTGCTTGCCGCAACCACTCTTCTGGGATAGCATTGTCTACGGGTCACCTCCTCTCGCCGTACGGTCTGGTATGCTAGCGGTAGCACTTTTGCCTTGGATCGTGGCACTGTCGATGAAGGCAAACTTCATCACAATGATCACAGGCATTGGACACGAGCGACTCAACGTGTTACATCGATGGGCTGCTTACATCTGCCTGGTACTCAGTATCATCCATACAGTACCCTTTTACATTACTCCTGTCTGGGACAAGGGAGCGCGCCGTGTCTTTGAGGACTTGTTCAAACAAGAAGGCTTCTATGCATACGGTACTGGTATTGCCGCTCTTGTGCCTCTTGGCTTCCTTTGCCTACACTCAATTGGACCTCTTCGCCACCGCATGTACGAACTCTTCGTGTCACTACATGTACCTGTCGCCATGGTTTTTCTTGGCATGATGTTTTGGCATTGCCATAATTATCTGACCTCATGGCACTACCTTTACACCACCCTGGCGATTTGGCTCTTGTCCTACTTTACACGGCTATTCTACCTCAACTGGACACGCCCTGGCAGATTGTCGTGGCTCATTGGCGATGAGGCAGCCATCACTCTCATGCCGGAGAATGCTATCAAGGTCACCATCCCTACGCAAGTCCGATGGAGACCAGGACAGTATATCTACCTTCGCATGCCGGGTATCTCCGTATTCGAGAACCATCCTTTCACAATCGCTTCGCTTTGTGACGAAGACTTCCCTTCCGAGTATGGTGAGGGATATAGAGATATGGTCATTGTGTTTCGACCATTTGGAGGTTTCACCAACAAAGTCCGTCAGGCCGCGCTAGAACACGGTCCATGGCACACGTACAGGGCGTTCATCGATGGACCATATGGTGGCATGCAACGCCGGATCGAGGCCTTCGATGATGTTGTTCTCATTGCTGGTGGCAGTGGTATAACTGCCATCATTTCTCAACTACTTACACTTATCAAGAAGATGCGCGATGGCAAAGCCGTAACACGCAAAATCCATGTCATCTGGGCCTTGAAGCGTCCAGAGACAATGGAATGGTTCAAGGAAGAGCTGCGAATCTGCCGTGAATTCGCTCCGCCCGAGACAGTCGAATGTCAATTCTACATCACGGCCGCCAAACGCAATCCTGGCGGCAATCTCGTCAGCGCCAAAACCCCGACTCGCCCGGTCTCGCTCTTCTTCCACGACAAAGTCAACGATGCATTCCAAAACATTGCAGACCACCGTCTTTCTGGCATCTCGACGAAGCGCCACTCTGCATTGATCAGGGATGAGGCGCAAGGTAATCCCGAGAAGGAGAGTGAGCTTCGTCGCGAGAATGAAGATAGCATCACAGCGCTCCCCCATGCACACATGGTCCCAATCAACCGCAATCACCTCGCGCCGCCGCGCCCGAGCTTCCAGAGCCATCACTCAGGCTCATCAAACCACACGGACCCCGATGTGATCGCGCCCGTCCCAAGACCACTCGCACTCCGCCGCCAAGATCGCAATTTGTCCCTCGACATTTCACAAGCTGTAGCTGCTGGCACAGGCGCTATCAACCCTGACGTATATCAGACTGGCCAGGATCAGAACACAGTTCAGGGCTTCGATTTTGGCTTCCCATCGACGCCAACGGAGTTCCAGAAGAACTTGATGCGATTTGCCTTCCTGCCTGCCGCAGTCAAGAAGAAGGACGGCTGGAGCACAGAATATGGTCGCCCCGACATACCATACCTGCTGAGAGGGATGAGCAAGAACTTCGGACGACGAACATGCGTGTTTGTTTGTGGACCTCCCACAATGCGCGTGAACGTCAGCGAGACAGTCGCTGAGCTGCAGAGATCAGTTTGGAGCGACAGCAACCGCGATGAGATCTTTCTTCACGCGGAGAACTACGCCTTGTAGTATATCTTTCTGACACGATGGTCTACTAGACCTTTCCTTACTTCTGTGCATAGCGTGGATATGGTCTGGACATGTATATACCCCTTTCCTTGTCTTCTCATTGTACCTATATTACGGCCTCATGCAGCGCCTGCTCGGTCGCTTTTCATTATCTCAGCAAGATATCCGGCCCTGAGATGGCCAAGCACACAAGAAATGAACATATCAAAGCAACATATGCCCGTGCGTACGATGTCAGTTGTCCCACGTGATGTCTACTTGAAGCAAGATCACGCGCACCGCTGGATGAATACACAGGATCGCTGACCGGGAACATCGGTCGTGGTCAGCAGTGCGTCCCATCACAATTCACATGTATGTCACCTTCTGTATCCGGTCCAACCACGACATGCCGGGCTACCCCTCCATGCGAGCTGGTGGGGTAGACACCTGGTCGAGTCTCTGAACATCCAGGGCGGCACAATTATTACCAAACCCCTGACAGTCAAGGGCGAGGAGGGTGCGCCGACGGAGATAATAACCCGCGCCTGAAGGGGAGCCTGTGATTGAGAGCGGCACGGAAAAGAAGGAGACACACCAAAAAGCAAGAAGACGAGAAAACTGAGAAGTTCAGACGCGATGGTTGAGCGATGTTTTGTCGTTGTTAAGAAGATCGTCACAGCGCGCAGTATGATGCAGCTGCGCAGCGGAAGGGAAATATGGCGCGCAGCAGCGTCGCGGGCCAGCGCATTCGGACCTGCCGTAGGGCTGCAGCCGGCCAGGAGGAAGAGTGTGCGGGATAAATTGAGTATACGGGGGGTGTTGGTGGTTGCTTTTGCTCTGGCGTCGCTGGGTCTGCGGCAATGGTGCACCACACACATGTGCGCTTGGCGAGCCTTCACATCTCATGGACGTCTCCCCGTCTCCGTCTCGAGTAGCTAGCGGTTTCCCCTTCCAATTCCGCCAGCAGCATACGCGACTGCTCGTAAACCTGCAGGCGTAACGTTGCCCCGACCCTCTCACAATTGCTCGCCTGCGTCGTAAAGCTTTGCCTGCCCGTCGCTCGTTCCGGCGCCTTTGTGCTGCACAACCGCTCTGCTGCGAAACGCGCCCCCGAACCATGTCATGTCCGTCTTGATAATATGTGCACATGTCCGCCGGCGCGATCCCAGTGTCTGAACTGGGCCTCAACTCGAGCGAAGCGCGATTCCTCCAGCAGCAAATCGCAGCGTCCCAGCAGGGCAGCAATTCGAGCCGCGCAGCCTCCCACGCTTCGTCTCAGGGCAGATTACTCCTGGATCCCACCAGCTTACAGGCGCTCAGCGCCCATTTTGATCGTTTGATGTATTCGATTCAGCAGCGATGGCATTATGTTAGTCACCCCCTCCTTACATACCTCCTCATGAGATTCGAGGATATGGTTCTCGAGAAAAGTGCTAACGCATTCGTCCATAGTTGACCCAACAAACACAAACCGCAACCCAGGTGCAGTACGACCGCGCGGGTAACGCAATGCAAATGGCCGACGCCGAAATCGCGCGCTTCCGCGCCATATTGCGCGAAATCGACGAGCTCCAGGTGGAATTCGACAAAGTGCGTCGCATTGGCGAGATTGTCAAGGGCTTCAAGTCGCGCGTTGATCGCTTGAATCGACGCATATAGAACCCTCGTCCTCGATTGCGCGGCGCGTACTTTACCGATCGCATGGGTGCCGCATACACACCGCTATTCTCGACACCGTTTCGACTCTTTTTTTTTTGCCCTTCAACATCTACATACTATACGATACGATACCTCGAACAGACATACCCCTTAGTCCTCGCGGACGAACACTTGGTTCATTAAGAACGGAGCCTCACGGCTGGAAAATTGGACAGGATGGATTAGCAGATTGAGAGCCTCGCGGCTGTTTGGCGTTTTATTTTGTCCTTCTTTTGTATAGCGTAGCTTCCCTGTTATTGAATACCCGTGTCCTATTGTCATTATCTCCTGCTCTAATTCCATCTCTTCACGAGGTAATTGAGACATTACAATCGATTATTCTTCCCTCATCTTCACACAACTTCACCAACAGCGTTTCGCGAGACTCCTCTAACCTTTGCCATCCATCCACTTGCTACATTACTTCAGCTTAAATCTCTCAACACCTAACAAAATTCCCCCTCCCCTCCACTCCCCCTCGCCCCAATCTCACACGCCCCCTCCAACCGCCGTGCAACCGCGCCTCCCTCGCACAACATCCACGCCCCACATGTTCTCGCTCGCACAAATGCTACCCTCCGCGTGCCCGAGTCCACACCCGATATGTCACGCTGCGGCAAGCCGTTAGTCGTGTTTCAGTCGCCGTAGCACGGGCTGAGATGCGAGGGAAGATGGATTGGGGTTAGGGGCCATGTGGTGGGAGGTTACATGGGGTGGGAGTGCAGAGAGATGGAAGGGGAGATGGAGCCGCGGGGGAAGATGGGAATGGATGGGGAGGGGTTTGGGAGGAGGGAGGGGATGTATTTGTGCATTAGTTTGTTATGGGTCTGGGTTTGTGAGGATCTTGGATCTCGATGTGGGTTGAGGTTGTAGTGGAGAGATGGGAAATGATAGATTCCGTGTTCTTGTGCTAGAGATGATGATCCCTCCCATATCAAGCTCTTCTTGTGCGACACTTTGCTTCATTACCTTGGCTTCACGTCCAACACAAACTTCCGTCCCTAATGCGGATCCCAACCTCCACATCTCAAGCGATACCCTCAAGAAATGTCTCAACCCAGCCCTAGCCTCCCCGCTGTCCCTTTTCTTGTACTTCATATCCACGCAGTCCATCTTCTCCTTCCAACTCCAAAAGTCAAGCCCATTTTCCTCCACCCCCTCCGCGCAAACAACGATATGCCCATCTGTCTCGGTATTTCTTCGCCTCTGGTCCTGATAACGGCGTTCTCGATCGTTACGCCTCTGAGGATGACGATGCCGCGTCTGCCGAAGTTGTTTTGGATGATTATGGAGAGGTCTGTGATCGCAATTAGTAATCATCTCAAGCGTTGTTCAGGTGAGGGTCTGAGTGTGAGGAGAAAAGGTGAGTGGCTTTGAAGACCCACCTGTGAAGAGCACGGCGTAGATGAGGTAACAGGCCGCAAACATGGCTGCGAGTAAGAGAGCGATGGTGAATGGAATGAGCCATATGATAATCCTGTTCATGGCGGTGATGCGTATGAGGTGGAGTAGGGTGGTGATGACGCATGGGGGAGACCAGAAGGAGATCCTGGAGCTGCGTGGTTGAGGTGCGTGAAGGTGTGAAGGTGGCAACTACCTCGAAGGCTCTGTCGGTGCTACTTCCTTCCTGCTTTCTCGATCGGGGTGTTGTAGGATGTCCCACGAAAGTGCTGATATTTCACCATTCTACCAACCAGATACATCACTAAGATATGGTTCTTTCTTGTGCTGCGCGCCCTGCTCGATTCTTCCGCCGAAAATAATAAACAGCCCATAATCGATACTTATATCTTATCTCAATTGAGAATGACAAGGCCCTAAGACTGATAAGGTGATAGATGTTCCCGTATTCCCTGCAACAGAGGAATGATTATTACAAAAAAGCTGTACGCGAAAACACACTGACTGCGTCCAAGTCTGTCTTCATCCAAGCGTGCGCAATATGTTCGCCAATCTGTCATGTTCATAACCACTCTAGACTTTCCTTTCACACCGAGTCTCTCTTACTCAGTCCTGCCTTCTTTTCATCCAATCCTGATATCGCTCCGTCTGCTCAAATTCTCTATAAAGCGTCCCATAATCAGCGCGACCAGGATACGTTCTGACAATCCACATCTTGTCAAGAACAGAGAGCTCAAGGCTTTGTGCAGTCGAGACGCCAGCCAGATCTGAGGAGTACGGATACATCATAATCGACCACTTGTCGAACGTAGGATTGATTACCTGCGACATCTGGCTCCAGAGCATTTGCGCCGTAGCGCCAGCAGTGTTGAGTCTTGCTGCATGCCGATCAACTTTGTCCTGGTCGACTGCGAACTTCTTGAAGATGTTGTGGTCTATCTTCGCTTGAGGCCATTTGCCAGGTCCACCATACCGCGCGTATATTGCATTTACATTCCATGCGACTTCTTCGTAGCTATTGCCAATCTTGTTTTGGTGCTGATGGATCAGGCCGAGTGCATGGCCAAATTCATGCAGTATCTTGCGACGCTGCACCTCTGGTCTGATCTGATGCCTCAAGGCATCAAGATTCATAGACTCTTCGGGTTTGCGCGCTACCTTGCGCGAATCAGTTCCGATTTTGGACCAGCATCCTCTTCCAGGAATAAACGCCACGATAATATCGTATGTGTTCTGGACTAACCCGTACTGCCGGTATGTGCTGAAATCGAAGGTGATGTTGGCCCAACGACACCATTCTTGTGCAGTTTGCTCGACGAGTTGGTGCTGCCATGCTTCACCGCCGCTGAAACCCACTCGTAATGTCGAACCAAGATCCCATAGAATGTACCCGAGTTTAATAAATGGCAGCTCCTGCTGGGGTTGCGCCGTGGTTGTGTTGCCTGTTTGGTTGCTGCCCGTACCAGTACCATCAGAGTACGATGACACGGGTTCCACACACTCGTTCGCAAGACAGGACCAATCTTCCAGAGACATTGTGATGATATAGTATATGATGCAGCACCGAAGAATTTGTTGTCGGTCGTCTGGAAATTCTGATTTGACTCGTAAGTCAAGTCAGTGGGTCGAGTTCATTTATGCCCGTGAGAGCGAGGCCAAGCCAACAGAGTCTCAATAGCATGTGTCCTCGTTCTATTGGGTCGATTAAGACGCATGTTTGGCAGCCTGTTCTTGGAAGGCTGAGCATCATAAGCGATTCCCTCGGTTGTCCTCTAAGTCGCAAGGCTGAAGGATTCGCCTATCGTTTCCGGTACTGTCTTCGGGGTCCTCGCATTCCCATCATGCCTAGGAAGCATATTAAAGGGTGAGACTGGAGAGACTTCTATGCAAACAAATGATAGTGTTTGAGATCAACGAAAATGACTTCTGCTGTGTTTGTGATGTAACTGGGTGCATACAAAGATAGACTTGACGACTTTCGCGCGCTCGGGCCGAAGTAGTTATTTGAGCAAGGTCTCAATCAATACTTTTGGCGTTGATAGAATAGTTGGTTGAGACGAAAAACGGTGCTCGCTATGAGAGTACAATTCATAGCTCGACCGAGGAATAGGTGATCACGACTTGCTCCGGACAATGCCTAGTTCACGGGTAATCCTCTATTCGAGGCATAGTCACCCTCTTCCACAAACAGAGTATGATACAAAAGTATTACCATAGACATGCTAGGTGATGCTCGCACGCTGACAGATTCACAGTATTATTACGGATTACCCCACGTAGTAGGCCATGCATGTTACGCCCGCCGGCTTAATGTCTTGAACCGTCTAGAACCGCCCTTGTGGGCCATGATAGCGCCCTTTGAGGGAAAGACTCCACTTGTGAGTTCAATCCTCCGTATGATTATTTCGTCCGTCTTTCAGACCGGAAAGACGGTCCTAGTCGCCTGTGGTTCACAAAGTTCAAGATGAAGCATCGGTGAGGTCACGATAGCGATCTAAAATCTGGTATATATACCAGCGGGAGAAAATTCGATGTTGTAACACACGTAAATCAAAATCATAATCATACTCTGTAATCGAAATTCTGCGTTCAATTTGGAATGCCAACATGCCTTCGACATTCACTTTCAACCATGCTCAACTCGGGTAAGACATCAAACATATACTTCGAAGTGACATACTGATGCAAACCTAGTATGTAAATTCCCAATTCCTTGCATATCAGTTCAATACGCTACATAGAACCTGTTCTGTGGTTCAGCATCGATTCGACACAACAGTGAAGTATCAAAAATATGCTAACTCTCTTCCCTTCCAGGTCCCATGACTGGAGTCATCACACCAGACGACGTCGTCCAATTCCGAGCCATACCTTACGGTCAGTCACATCTGAAGACCCCGACAAGCTACTCCTTTGACTCCAAACCGCAGCCACCATCCCCGCACGCTTCAAGCAATCCATCCTCAACACCGATCTAGGCGGCGAGACAGACTTCACCAAACATGGGTAATCATTAACTCAGAGTTTACTTTTGGTGAACACGAATCCTAACGATCATCCAGCTACGCATGCCCCCAGACGTTCCCATCCTCCGCTGCAGCAGGCGGTCCCACGCCCGGCGATCCCGAGATCCCCCTCGCCGATGAATTCAAATGCCTGATTCTTCAGATCAACGTCCCCCTCCGCACTCTGCAATCCCCATCTTTGTCGAAACTTCCCGTTCTCGTCTGGTAAGTGTCTTCTCCATACCATCCTACTATGACAGCTCAATTAAAATCCGCACAGTACGTCGAATCTTCCCACTTACACCTACCTCCCATCCACCCTTCCCATCATCCCTCCACCTCTCCACCCCCTATACCTCCACCCCTACTAACCCCCACCAGACATCCACGGCGGCGGCTTCGTCCTCGGCCGCATCGACGCCCAACACTCCCTCTCCCCCCTCGTCTCCCAATCCGCTCTCACTTCTTCCCCCCTCATCGGCGTCTCCCTGCAATACCGCCTCGGCGCCCTCGGATTCCTGCACCCCTCGCCCAGCCCTGAGCACTCCAACCTCGCCTTACACGATCAGAGGAATGCTCTCCGCTGGATCCAGCGCTTCGTCGGCGGCTTTGGGGGGGATGGGGACGAGACGACGGTGTTTGGCGAATCGGGCGGCGCGATGGCGATTTGTGCGCAGATGATATTTCCCGCGCCGGGGGAGGGGCGGTTGTTTCGAAGGGCTATACTTATGTCAGGCGTATTGGGGCCGGGGACGGCGCCGGGGACGAGGGAGGAAGCTGATGGGTTTTACGAGGCGTTTTGCGAGAAGGTGGGGATAGAAGGAACGGGGGAAGAGGGATTGGAGGAATTGAGGAATGTAGATGTGAAGAGGATAGTGGATGTTACGCGCGAGGTTGCGGAGGAGGGGACGATGTTTAGGATGGTGAGGGATGAGGCGTGGATGGGGGTGGGGTATGAGGGTTTGAGTTGGGAGAGGTTGGCGGAGAGGGTGGGGGAGTGTGAGTGGGTTGAGGAGATTGTGATGGGGGTTACGGGGTTTGAGGTATGTCTTCTACCATTCGAAGTGGTATGGGGAGTTTTGTGATGATGGATGCTAACAGATATGTCTGTGTGTTCAGGGAACCTTCTTCATGTCTCGCGTCGCAGGCATGACGCCCAAAGAATGGATCTCCAGCTTAACGCAGCAACTCGGCCCTCACAGCGCAGAACTGCTCTGCAAAGCATACAACGTCACTCCAGAAATGGACCATAACCTCTTCACGTCCTCCGCACTCCGCTGGGTCGGGGACTGTATATTCGACGGTAAGTCCTCCACCTCCTTTTCCCCTTGCTTTCCCCCAAAATTTTCACATCATCTAACAACCCCCCAGCCCCCATCCGTTCCTGGACCACCCACCTCTCCACCCTCCCCTCAAAGAAACTCTACACCTATATCTTCGACATCCGCAACCCCTTCCCCTCGCACCCCCTCTACCAACAAGCCCACCACTGGGTCGACAAGTACTTCGTCTTCAAGACCCTGCAATTCCGCTACCCGTCCCAGCGCCTCAAGGACATCTCCACACAGCACGCCGCGCTCTGGATCGATTTCGCAAACGGCAAGGCGCCGTGGAGCGAGTACAGGTGGACTGGGAAGGGGGACGAAGTCGTCATGGTAGCGGATGAGCGGGAAGGGTGGGTGGAGAGGACGGTGAGGGAGCAGGAGGGCATCATGGAGTTGACGGCGGAGAGGTGTGAGATGTTGTTGGAGAGTTGGAAGAGGATGGAGGGGAGGACTTTTGCGCCGTTGGGGATTGAGGCGTTGGAGGGGAAGAGTATGGTGTGAGATGTGTAAGTGTGGCTGATATGTGTGGTCATAGTATTTCCCGCGATTGTGTCAAGGCTTAAAGCTGTGTTGCATCTTTTAGCTATGAACACAATTATCAATATTGGTAGCGCAAATAGCTGCAATCTTCTACCACCATCACAACGTCACTCCTCTTCTTTGCAACAACCATCTTCCAACGTCATTGCCGTGGATCAGCACAGCGCCGCGTGTCGAACTCCAGGGAGTACGTTCCGGATGTGAAGCATACTCTTATCGTTTCGCATCTCGTATGATAGCTCCGTCATTGTACTTGTCCGTTTCCATTGTCTTCATCTACCAATCATCCTTGTCGGACTCATCATCTACAGAAATATTAGCATGAGAACAGCAATCTTCAAAAACATAATCACTTACCACTGTGGCTCACTTTAGCCTTCCGTGCTGCAAGCGCACTAGCCAATGCACCCGCCAGGCCAGCATCTGCGCCAGGCGTAGCTGGACCACTTCCACCACTGCCACCACCAGCAGCTGGCTCTGCACCAGGTACAGCTGCTTTGCTGCGATCTCTCTTTTCTGAATCCGCAACCTTCTTCAACCTTGCACCGCCACGAATATCTGCGAGTAAGCCATCTCGCCCAGCCGCGGGCTTTGGAAGAGGCGGTCCACCAGCGGGCGGAGGAGGCGGGCCAGCGTCTCTTGGAGGCATCGGCGGAGGCGGGGGCGGCCCAGATCCAGCGGGCATGGGAGGAGGAGGAGGGGCGCCACTGTTGGGCATTGGCGGAGGAGGCGGAGGAGCGCCGCTGTTGGGCATGGGGGGTGGAGGAGGGACCGCGTTTCCTGGCATTGGTGGGGGAGGTGGAACCGATTTGTTCGGCATGGGAGGAGGTGGAGGAACGGCGGATGTTGGGGGTAATGGGGGCGGAGGCGGAGCTCCTCCCGCAGGTGGTGGTGGAACAGGTCGAGACGCTGAGGGAGGTAGAGGAGGAGGTGCGGCGTGAACGGGTGGTGGCGGAGGAGGAGGAACGGGGGTGGGAGTTTTTGGTGGAAGAGGAGGAGGTGCGGAGGGAGTGTCTCGCGCTGGGGGAGGTGGAGGAACGGGTCCTCTGCTCGGCGGTGGAGGTGGTGCGCCAGAAGGCACACGATTGCCAGCGAACGGCGCGTT
>QVXC01000222.1:0-56883 GCA_003501895.1 Phaeosphaeria sp. A1 3.1a
GAGGTTTGGGCCAAGTTTGGTGTTCGTGTCTTAGCGTGCAGCTCCTGAACGCGTGCAGCCCGTGCGCCAAAACGGTAACTTAAGTTACCGTTACCGGTAACTGCAGTAAATAATCCGTAAGCAGTGCTCGACATGTGGTTGAGCGGACAGGAGAACTTGTTTTCAACGTCCTATGGTCGTATGTGAAGAACGCGTGCAAGAGTACATAATATAATCACACGGAAACAGCTAGAGGTGAGCAGGTAAATGACTAAAGCAAAACGTTGCAGCTAAGTTCTCATGTCTATTCTCAGCACCGAAACTACCTAAATACCCTTATCCGTCCCGATCATGTCATTCCGGCCCTGAGCTGCACCAGCATCCGTATCAACTGTTACTGCCTCCAATATTACTGCGTTACCTTCCCACTTTCTCCCCTTACGGAAACACAGAAAGAATGTACATCCAGCAACAAAGCCCACGATAGCCAACGAAGCATACATCCACACCAAATATGGATCTTGTGAAACCGGACTCAGCGCAATGCAAATAGCCGCCGCGATACCAATGGTCAGCCAGAAGAGGGCAGAGATGAAAGAACGAAGACTAGGAAGTGAATGTTAGATCACAAAGGGCTTGCACCGCGATGCAAAGTAGCTAGATTGTGTACGTACTTCTTTGGCGCCTGTGTGAAGGCCAACTCCAATCCTGTAATGATGATGAAAGCCTCAGAGAACGCGACGAAAATATACGCCGGCGCTTGAATCCATACGTGTATGCTCTTTGCAGGCGAAATGTAGATGTAGTGCTGCAGTACGCTCGCATATACCATGGAGATCGAGACCAGGAGGAACCCAGCAAAGATGCGCGAGATGGGATCGAAATCGATTTTGAGCTTGCGCAGGGTGGGGTAGACGATCACTGCGAAGATGTGAGATGATTAGATAAGTTCGTGAGCAAATGGATGGGGATGTACTCACGATCAAGGAAGGGGATGAATACAATGAGGGCGATGGGGTCGAGGTTTTGCAAGAGGTCGTTGGGGGTGCCGTGCAGGGCCATTTCCCCCGCTTGAGAGATGAGATTGTTCCATATCTGTATCCAGCACACAAAGTAGAAAGGGAAGAATAGAAAGATCTGGCTATGTCAAAAATGGGTGGGCGACGAGATCTGGGAGTCATCTTACCTTGCAACTCTTTACGCCGCGCTGAACGTCTTCGACGTATGCATCTGTGTATCTTGCCTGACACGAGTGCAAATACTTGCCGCTTTTGCCAGCTTCATTGAGCACAGATGGTTTGGATTTCTGAAAGCCCCGTTCGCGACAAGCAATAGCCGTGGTTTTTATAGCATCAATGATTGCGGAACTTTGAGGCGGCACTTTGACGTACTTCTTGTGGCCGCTGAGAAAGATGACCACAGATATGATGATGGCACTGTCAAGGTTGTTAGGACTTGCGCTGTGGTGTGTGTCACGAGGAGCGAATACTCACATAAGAGGAATCAAGTAAGCAAGCCAGAACGAGTGCTTGGCTTCCACATTGACAGTGATGAGTGGCGAAAGAGCGCCGACATTCACTACCCAGTAAAACCACATGAACAGCTTCTGAACCGTGAGCTCTGGGTCGACGATCACCTGTTCCCCAGACTTGAGTGTCTTCAGAACAGGCCTAGCATTCTGGTATTGTTCGGCACACATCGGAGTGACATTGGCTTTGATACCTCCAGTGCCAAGCCCAATCGTGATCATTGCAGCGATGAGTCCTCCGAAGCCAGCACCACTCTGTAGTGCCGACGGCGTGGCGGTAGCGACGAGAATAACGAGGCCGATAATGTAGATGCCAGCGGCTGCTAGAATTGCTTTAAACTTCCCGAGGTATTGGTCTGCCACTATGGCTCCAATGATTGTGGAGGCATAAGCCCAGAACTTGAAGAAGTTTCCGAGGGCTGTGGCGACGGCTTGACCTCTACCAAGGGCACCAGGAAGGCCTGATCCAGGTGCGTAGGGGTTGCTTTTTGTGATCAGTTTTAATGCACGATGCTTGTATGCTTTGGAACAACACATACTTGATATAATTCTGTATTGGGCCACTAAGGCCGAAGTATGTGAAGCGTTCGCCGAGCTTGGGTAGGTCAGTACGAGTCCTATGGTCATGCAACAGAAATTCTCACCTCCACGGCGAGGATGAGGAGTGCGATCTTGGGCAAGTTGTCAGGGACGCGCCTCAAACTTGTCCAATCTGAGTCTGACATGGTAGCCTTTTCTTTGGTGGTATCATGTCGGCTCAGAGACGTATGCTGTGTTTCGATGTCTGTAGACATGGCTTGAAGGCGGTGTGATAACGTGCGTCTGGAGTGCCTGGAGACGCAAGTTGCTGATGATGGGCGGACTTGAACATGGATTTGGTGGTCTTCTTAAATGCGCTTTGCTTCATAGATAGCATCTGGCCTACTACCCCAGGTTCGAGGTCCGTGGTCGCGGGTCCTGCGGGGATGATTGATAGGGTTTCGGCGTACTAAGATCGGCCAGTATCGCGCGACTCGCCACATTAACGTTAGACCAACGCCACCAATCAGAATTCAGCAAGGCATTCTGCGCATTATTATGTTTAGATGCGACAACCTATCGTCACGACCTGACCTTTTTCTTCACCTTCATTCAGCTTTCTGTAGCTAAAACTCACGTTGACCACAATGACCACAACAACCGCAACACCGCTCCAAGAGCAGACACCGGCTACACCTAGATTAGCTATCAAGGAAGAGCATCTTGCTGGCCTTGATCCGGATTGGGTGGAGCTATGGCACACTCATGGTGCAAATATGGTACGCGCTGACGAACTCACGATTGAACAATACCGCGAAAATCCGTCGCTTCATAGCTTTACCTATCCGACATATGCAGGTATGCGTATACTTCTTGCACTTCCAGGTGTTTCTGCTCACAACTTGATAGGACCCAATGTCTTTCGCGTGGAGGACATGCGAGTGCCTGTTACAACACCTGTTGGAGAAATTACCATAAGGGTTTATTCGCCAGAAGGCCCGGGTCCATTCCCGGTTCATCTCAACTTTCATGGTGGTGAGCGATATTATCATTTCAAGAGCGTCAACAAATCACTCACTCTGGTCAGGAGGCTGGGTGCTCGGTGGCTTGAAGAGTGAAGCCGCCTGGTGCCGACACGTGTGCAACAAAGCGAACATCAAAGTTATTGATGTCGACTACCGAATGGCGCCCGAGTTCCCATTTCCCACGAGCATATACGACTGCTGGGATGCTGTCAAATGGACCATCGCGAATGCCAATAGTCTGAACATTACCCCCAACAGTGTCTCCATAGGCGGACTTTCAGCTGGTGGCCACATGTCCGCTGTACTTGCCCATTTTGCACGCGATGAGGGTATCAATCTCAAGTTACACATGATGATTGTACCAGCAACGGACATGAGATATTGTCTGAAAGGGCTCAAACTCGATGAGTCAAATTGCCCGTACCAGAGTGTGCACCTCTTCCATGATGTTCCTTGGGGACCTTTGGGACGCGAACAGTGGTTTTTGAAATATTGGGTTGGCGATACCAAAGGCAAGTCTGCAAATGTAAGCTTCTAGATAAAAAAGCTAACTCGTGGGGTAGAGCAGCAAGAACGAGCCCTAAGCAATTGGATCTGTACTCCAGTCCTTGCTCCTTCATTTGAGAACCTTGCTCCTGCGCATATCATAACTGCAGAATTTGACCTCGAAAGGGACGAAGGAGAGTACTATGGTGATATTATGCTGAAAGCTGGGAACAAGGTCACTATGAAGAGGTATGCTGGTATGCCCCATGCTTTTGCGCACTACAACCATCCGGAGCGGGGTTTGAAGAAGAGCTTCGAGTACATTGAAGACACCAGCAAGATATTACGTGACGTGCATTATTTTGAAGAGCAGCGCGTATCGCCAAAGGGAAAGCTTTGATAGATGAATGCTGTTTCAGCTTGTCAATAATGCACTGGGATCAATTTCAACTCTATTTGTCGGATCACAGGTATTGGCAATACCTCAGTCACGCGATCACGCGCACTGATCACAGCGTCCGAGCAGCAACGCTCAGACCACACCCCTGATTCTAGTTCCTATGTAGCTCTCTTCACATCTCAGTCAACAATCAATCAATCGAATACAATGCAGTTATAGTTATTTCATTTCAGCACTAGTGCTACAGGCCTACCAACACTATTCATATATCTAACTAGTAGTATTTGTACCTCTATATTTAATTGTGACGTTATGCTCAAAGCTCTTTCTTAGTGACATCCTGATATATGTCTCCAGCTGCATTTTCTGCATTTCATTTATGGACCTTTACGGATGGTCGAAGCAGATAGACCACAAGCAGTGCGCGCTATCTACCGGCGAGATAGGCGCGCTGATCAACGCCACCAATCAAAACCGACGCCGCGAGTTTCGCGACCACCGCCCGCTGCCGACGCTACTTCTCCGTCGGCGGAGTGAGGTACGAAATGCACGATCACGGGCATCAAGCTTGAGTGATGTAGTTATTAAACAGCGCATTCGTTGCAGTTACCTACACCCGACGAAGTCAAAGCAGCCGCTGCAGACTTAAAAAAATTAAATCATGGGCGAATCGATAGTCATCCTTGGGTGCGGAAATTTTCCCGAGTCATATCCATACAATGAAGGCTTACAATCGCAGCGCGGGCGTGATTGGTCTGGACGTTGCGCTGCTGCTGGCGCAGCGTGGCCATGGCCCGCAAATGACTGTCGTGGCAGAACATATGCCAGGAGACACATCAATCAATTATACTTCCCCCTGGTACGTTTCAATTGAGAAAAATTTGGAGATTTAGATACTTACACGAAGGAGGGCTGGCGCAAATTTTTCGGCAATCTCGGGAGGTGATGCAAATGCGCTTCGTTGGGACAAACTTGGCTATGGACACATGATGAAGCTTGCTGAGAAGTACGGTGATGAAGCCTGTGTCGCAAAGACACCTTCCTTTGAGTACTGGGACGAGATGCCATCTCGCGTCAAGATCGATTCGATGGCTCAATATTTGCATGACGTAAGCAACGAAGCTCCTTGATTTCCCTTTCTGTTCGCTGAAATTCAAGCTCATATCTTCAGTTTCGGATACTTCCCTTGACAGAGATTCCCGAAGGATGTCGATTTGGAGTGTCTTTCACCACCATAACCATTAATGCACCAAGATATTTACAGTACCTGTATCGGGTCTTGAAAGAACAATTCGGCGTTCGATTTGTACGCAAGAGGCTGCCAAACATTACCTCGGCCTTTGCACACACATCTACGCAAATTGTCTTTAACTGTACGGGCATTGGTGCAAGGACTCTTGCAGGCGTAGAGGATTCAGACTGTTATCCAACACGTGGTCAAATCCTTCTGACTAGAGCACCGCATGTCAACAAGAACGTCATGCGACATGGGAAGGATTACGAGACATACATAATACCAAGGCCTCAATCGAACGGCAACATCATACTTGGTGGCTTCATGCAGAAGGGTGTAAGGTATGGTTCAATTCACAATTCTCGACGTATTGCATATGGATCCTGATGCTGCTCAATGACTAGCACCGGAGACACGTTCTCAGACGAAGCACACTCGATTCTACAGCGCACCATGGCCCTGCTTCCCGAATTGCTTGCAGATGAGATGGAGGTTTTGGCGGCCTTTGCCGGTCTCAGACCATCTCGCACAGGCGGAGCGCGTGTGGAGAGAACCGATGTACAGCTTGATGGTTCAAGAAGTGGCATTGTTGTGCACAATTATGGTGCAGGTGGTACGGGCTTTCAGGCTGGTCTCGGTATGGCACAGGATGCGATAGACTCTGTGACCGATGTATTGTTGTCTATGCTGAAGCCGAAGAGTCGATTATAGATTCAATCGGTGATACCCTAGAAGTAGATTGGATCATTGCTTGCCCCCAGCGGTATTCCAAAGATATCGGGAGCCCTCCTCGAATCTTGATAATTTCCGGTAGCTGAAAGACAGTCGCCGAACACAAAATTGCTGGTTGAAGATCTGTAGATTGTCACGATGGGTAAAACGAATCGAGAGCACCAGAATCCTGTCTCTACGTGGCAACAGTTGTTACACTTATCTGAAGAGCATCCATAACGTGCGACGGCAGATGTATAACTTTCTCAACACCTTTCCAGTATATGGCATCAATCCGCAGTAGACCTAGTCGGAGGACCGGTAACATGTTTGCTTTGAGTCGCATCTGCCTGCGGACCATGTGCAGTCGCTGGAACCAAATGACCGCTTCTTCTGTACTGGGCGAAGAGATTGCCATCATAAGATCGAGAAAGCAGATGCTGGAGAACGCGACTTGACTCCAGTGGGGCCAGAACATATGGAAATGCTCCTCTTTTAGACTTGTAACGAAGTCGGCTACAGCGCCGGTCGAGAAACCGACTCCAGTTCTTGCAAAACCTATGATCTCGGGCTGATCCGAAACGAGGTTCGTGCTTTCAGTCATGTCGGAATTCGAAGAGCATCCTGAGATAATGGGCCGAATGATGGCTCGGAATATGGTCATCTTTACGTAATGATACCCAAGAGTGAAGACTGTAAATAAGGATGTAGTCTCATCGGATTGTGTTGGGGCTAGAAGCTGATACTGCTCGTGCCAGCTATGAAGCTCTTCCAGTAACTTTTTGGTGACCTCGAGGGTACGATTGACGTCATTAGTCGTTTCTGAGATAGCACGAAGGGAACTATGGAGTTGTCACCATCGGATCCAAAGGATTGTCAGAAGTACTTACTACAGCTTGTCGAGCACAGTGGCAAGGAGCATACCAAGTTGCGCAACGCAGATATATCTAGACCAAGTGTCTATGTCGAGTCCGGACGTATGACCATCAGCAGGCGTGACCGATGTCACAAGCCAATCATCTCGTCCTATCAGTGGTGGCCTACCCAAGCTGCAAGCCAACCACTTGTCCAAGGCAAAGATGGTAGAAGATAGCCGTCGACGCAACGCAATCTGCCACGGGGCGATATTCCATGTTGTGGGATCATAGTGGAGACCCAGAGTATGCGCATGAGAGACGAGCTGACCATGCAGCGTCCACTTGATGGACGACTCAAGTGTCAAGGGATTGGTTGAAGGCCGAAGTACGAGCAGTAATAAGGTCTGTATGACTGAAAGATTGGGATCATGAGATTCGTAGAGGAGGGCTTCATTGATGAATCTGAAGAGCGCTGGACTGTTCAAGCCTTCATAGGCAAGCTCAATAGAGAGTGCATCGTCAAATCGTGCGAAAGGCTGAGCAACCATATAAATCGCCGCTAAGAGATACGGAGAAGTCGTTGGCGGCTCTGGTTGAGCAGAGTCCGAGAAGATAGGGTACTGAGGCAGTATGAACCTGCGAAAAAGAGAAATAAGTCGCGCACCGGTGTCGACCGACACTAAGGTCTCCAGCTCTTCCCTTTGACTACCCTGAGTATGTTGAGAAAGACCCATCTCCAGCCTTGAGAATGAGAATTGCTCCGGCTGGGAAAGCAAGAATTGCGTAGGGACGCTACCTGAGGAAGCAGACTGTATAGTTAATTGCTTGAATTTGAAGGATCCCGAAGCATCGTAGTGATAGTGGCGCAGCAGATAGGGATCCATGTCCGCACTATATCCTAAAAGTTGTGGGTTGAGCCTGTCAGTTGCATCTAACTGTGACTGCACCGACACTGAAGCAAGCCAATCTGGTGATTGCCTCAAATCATCGTTAGTCAGGAATTCTTGTGGAATCGGGTCATCTAAGAACATCCGCGCATCATGGACATCGAATGAAATTTCGTCGAGCCCGTTAAAGAACTGGTCCGAGAGTAGATCGATTCCGGCTTCCCCTGGGATCCCACGTTGAGTGTTAGGCTGAGAGCCAAGATTCGTCGTCTCATTGCTTTGAGATATTGGTACGGCCGGCGGAGAGGGTTTAGAAAATTGGCGGGAGGATCCAGATATCGATTGCGGCGGTCCATCCGTGTGAGCATCTGTTGGACTGACCACCGCCCCTTCGTCGCTTGGGATGGGTCGCTTTCTTGGTTGGGCGGCTTCGAGGAACGTGCATTGCTTTTCATGCAATGCGCACAAGCGACACGGCAGCTGTCCTTCGACCCGACAGGCCGTTTTGCGTGACCGGCAGAAGTCGCATGGTCTTTGCCGCTTGCTCATGTATTTCCGTGTTGGCAATGACATGAAGTAGAGGTGATACTGAAGACGATGACGAGGATGATGATGATGATGATGATGATGCTGGAACATAGGTACTCTGCCCCGTGTCGCGTAACCTTAACGCCCGACTTCGCGCCGCGCCTGACCCCACACTAGACACTAGACGAGTCCTCAACTGCAACACATTGTAATTTCATTGATAGAGGCTCAATCTTGAGGCAATTGGAATTGGAGAAGTTTGGAACTTCATTTTAGTCTTTAATGTCTAGAAGAACTCGTTTCAACGTCGTATGGTCGTATGTGATTCAACATTAAACGTAAATAGCGTAACACCAATCTCTTGACAGCCTCATCTAAGCAGAATGCAGTGTTGCGAAAGTAAAGTGTGGCCGTGAGGACGTGAATTTGGTCGCGAATAAGCTTTTACCTGGTGGTAGCGTCTACATCTCCTTTCTGTGGAACGCTGGCAAGCATGTAGGTCATTGCTTGATCGACCGTGCTGAAAGAGGAATCTAGGGAGTTCGTGAAATGAGCAAGTCTTTTCATTGCAGCCTTTAAAAGCTGTGTGCCTTCGGCTAGAAATCGCCGGTGGCTGGACGCATTAGTACCGCATAGCAAGCGAAAGCGATGTAAAGCTTCACAATGGCTTGAGCGCAAGAAGGACAGTAGAACTGCTGATGAGGGGTTCAGGCTCTGTCGCCTGAACTGGAGTGGCCTGAGAAGCGACGGATATGAAGTACAACGTGGATGCTAAGCTACTCCCCGTACTCAACAATCGTGGGACACTTTATAGCGCCTTGGTCACCAACATTGATCCTCTCGCCGTTTTCTACATTTCTCGCTCTGACACATTGTAGAACAAGCAAATTAAGAACAACAATAACTATTCTATATGCATGAATACGAACGCCAACCCGAGCAGCGCAGGTAGTAGCGCCAAATACGATATGACAATCGAGGTGCCGGCTGGCTCTTATGATCCTCACTTCAGCTGTTGATTGTTCGCTAGATACGACTTTAGCCTAAAGAACTAATTCAAAACATAGCTCATTCAGGTTTAGATACCAGCATTCCGACCCCAGCCCTGCCTCCCTTCCTTCCGTCTCACTCATCCCACCATCCCATTACCCCGCCGAACTCTCTGTCTTTCAAGCTCAACGTCCCCAGTACTGAATCTTCTTGTACGATTTATGCGCAACATGAGCAGCACGCTTGGCGACACTGATACGTTTTGTTAATGTGCCCGCCTGCTCATTGATCACAACGCAGCCATCCACATCCTCAGCCGTGCAAAGGGGGGTCATGATCTTGGATTCCATATCGCAGAACATCCCGTCCACCCCAACAAAGTCAGGGCCCCAGGAGGTGGCTGAGTTGCATACGTCGGCTGCAGTATGGCTAGTGTAGTTGGACATGATGAGTTGCTCGCTCATCCAGCTAGGGCGATCGCTGTTGCTCCGTTTGCGGGATCCAGGCCTGCCTGTACGGGAGTGTTAGTATGACGGTGTCTAGGTGATGTACAAGGGAGGAGTCAACTGATTGCACACGTACCAGCAATCGGGCCATTGTCATTCCCCCAGAGAGTAAATGCACAGGCGTCTTTTCCAATGGTATCCTGAACGTTTTCGCCATAGGCTGCGGTGTCAAACTTCAGCGCCGCAGAAAGGATATCATTGGTGTGATCGCCATCCAACCATGTGCACGCGGGCACATACTCATCGCCAGTATATTCCTTGTCACCGTCACCATCCTTCTTGTAGCGGCCGGCAGGTTCGACGCTCGGGTACCAGTCTTGCCCACACGCTCTGCCAATATCTCCAGTCCAAGCACCACCAAAGCTGTTATCATATTGCTTTACAGTAATCCAGGAGATACATGTCGCGTCGTTATTGTTGGAGATGGCAATATAGCCAGCACGCAGTCCGGCCTCAGATTGATCGACGACCACGTCGCAGACACCACCTGCGCCGGTATTGCAGCCGCCGGACTCGCCAGCGTAGCCATTGCGCTCGTCAAAGGCGTAGACGTTATTGATTGACCCACCCTTTGGATCATGGTTAGTATCAGACGGTTTGTGGATGCATGGTGTCGGATGAAGACTCACAAGGTTGGCATTAGTATCGCCTAACTCTTCTAGGCCGACTGCGAGAGTGTCAGTGATCAGGCTTCTCAAGAATGAGGATTGATGTTGTGATCTGACAAAAGTAAAACTGACCTTTAATTCTAACACTGGCACCAGTCGGGACTGCTTCTCCAGGAACATTGCCTTGAATGAATCCAATTGTAGTCAAAAGAGTTCCAAAAAGGCCGATGGCGTTGACATAGGCAGTCATGATGGAGAAGCCGGATCTTGGTTTGTGGTGTGAAGGATGTGTAACTGAGTGGTCACAGAGTGAGAGTGTTAATGTGCTGGATGTTATTTGAAGGCTACGAGGACATGATACTTATACCCGACGAACCCATAACATCTACCTTCACCCTCTCGAGCAGTTGATTCTCACCGACAACATATCCCGTTGTTCTTATTGGTGTCGGATGTTCGGCAAGCAGCTGAACCAATGGCATGTAAATTGCAGTGCCCGTGAGCGACGTCAATGTGCAAACCTTCGATGACCAAGTCAGGATGTATGGGGTCCAAAACCAGGGCCCTGGCGAACCAAGACACACACCATACTTCCTGTAACATTCGCTCCAGACTTTGAGCCAATAAGAGTCCCCCTGGCCGCTACCATCGTCATCTTAAGTAATACCTGGAGTTGGCTACTATCTTGGCGTACTTGCCAGACGTTGGATTATGCGCAACCTAGTGGCGCTCTGTCAGGCCTCCAACGGGGCGGAACTCATGCACTCCACACCTCGGTCTGCGCCGCAAAAGCATAGCATGGGGACGGGAACGGCTCCTCTGTGACAACCCCTGATCGTTCCCATCTGATCAGTCCCGCCCCGTGCTAGCGTTCACTAGATCCTCTTTTACACCAAGTGATCTCCACACTCTTACAAATGCGGGAACTAATGCGCACGTACCTGGTGATTACGCTATGCGGCGCTCAATAAGCATAGATTCCACAAAGTGGCATGGTGGAATAGATGCAAATACCATTGATGTCTTGGTTGCCAAGAAAGAGTCTGAACAATCATTATGGTGGACGTCTGGGAGCCTCGACTCTGGAAGCAGGGAACAATCATTACTTAAGGTGTGAAATAAGCGCCTTTACACTCGATGAGAGAGCTAAGCTCCAGCGTTACTTGGTCTCCCAGAAGGAATTGTGAGGCCTCAAAAATTTCAGACACCCACTATGCTTGACGAGCGCCGCATTGCCAAGACATGCTCTCGTCGATGAGCGGTCATCCAACATCTTGAAGTTGGTGTTAGCTTAATGGGATTGGCTATGTTGACTTTAGGAAAATGCTGTGATATGATACGTTCAACAGTTTGCGTCCAAGAATATCGCTTGTGTTCATTGGAATACCTTGACCCGCCGTTGCATCTGGACCAGGATACATGTCGATGGAGGTAGTGTACCGATGGATGGAGCAGAGACGTTCGACTCAAGAGAGTAGTAGCTGAGGCAGCACATGTGCTAGCATGGCAAAGCACGAGCGAACCAGAGCAACTTGCTGTTAACTGTAGCCTGATGATTGCAATAGAAACCAGCTCTTGAAACCAGATCTTGTTGTTCTTGGGCGCTGTCGCATGTCACAGCAATGTATTTCGATGTGCATCGAGTGACGTCAAGCCAAACAGTGTCCGCTCTGTTCCCTTGTCCGGTATCTAACTCACGAGTCACTGAGCACTCCTATTACGTGATTCGATTTTGTTCCTAGACGAAAAGGTCTATATCAGCCTCACATATGGAAAAACCTTACCCCAACTTAATGGAGTCATCTGGGGGCACAGTTGTCGACATGGGAAGTCTGATTCCGGCTCAGGATTGCAAACCTCTCAGCTGGTCCAGTGAAAGTTGGAGTCAGCCAAGACTTAGACTTCGCTGGCTTATTCACAACGCTGTTGATGAATGCAACACTCTTGGATTGTGTCATTGTCTCGGATCTTTTTTCTACTGAAACAAATACTCCCCAAACAATGCCGAACGTATACTTAGTGCTTACAGTCGTGGCGTTGCTCCAGGAATTTGAGGTATTGCCAAGTGACACACCACCTTTGTGTGAGAAAGTGAAACAAGAATACAGTCAAGACGTAGGTTGAGCAGGCGGCTAGGACGGCAAAGAAACGTCATAAGGATCTATTGCATGTGTTGGTGTAAGGGCTACAGGTGGTCGAATGATATAGTCGAAGCTGAGTTGTCTCGGCGATGATGAGTTAAGGGAGCACGAGCAAGATCTGAAGGACTTTCACACCGCACATATAAAACGAGCGACAAGTTGCTGCTCAAAAAACAACATCAACCATCAGCTCTTCAACCGATCCAACCACAAACACAACTTAGCAAGATTTCACACATCAATCGCTTTGGACAACCACTGCCAAACAACTCGCCACAATGAAGCTCTCCATCACCATGATCAGCATTCTTTTCACTAGTGCTCTCGGCGCTTCAATCAAGCGACAGAACGATATCCCCGACTGCGTCAACGGAGACACCAGCACTATCGACATGCCCGGTAAGTGTTCATCAAATCAACAGCTACAACAACGATTGACATCTAGTGATCTGCAGGTGGTGGATGTAGCGAGGGTTGCTACATGACCGAGCAGGAGGGCGTCCGAACTGGTCAAATCTGTTCCGGAAAATGCGTCGGTATTCCAATCTGGACGGGGCCTACTAGGTTTGACTGCTACAACCATTGAAATATACATAGTAGCTTGACTAGGTATGGTAGTAGGATTTGTAGGGACAAGGATATGTGCTGGAATGTTAGTCATAGCAGATGTAGTGTGGAGGGCGATCTCCAAAGAACGACGTCATATCCAACCTCGCGCAAACTCTCTATTTCAGCCATTTCATCTTTCTCTAACGAGCATGTTGTTGGGTTCGGTCGACCGTGATGGTTCTCCGCGGTGCTCGGGACGACTTGAGTTCTCAGGATGCCTTGCGCAGGGTTCACTTTTGTGATCGGTCTAGCAGTGGCCAATCATGCCACCACTGTGTTGACCGGCGCACATCGAGGATATGGTCGAAAGGATGCAGTCGGGGATCGCGTAGGCTGGCGATCGGCTGCGGCGTTCTTACGCGAGTACTGGGTTCCTGCTCCTTCGGTTAGCACGGCAACACGATCAACCACAGCACGACTGTGCCGCCAGACTAGGATCTATTTTACCATCTCGGCATACGTAGTTGGGTGTTACAATGTAAGACACGGGCGCATTCGAACTCGGGGGTCACTTTGTGAGGTGGCCAAGCCCATGCGGGTTGTTTCGTCCTGTACACTAAAAGGCCCTTGAATCCCACTGACATGGGTTCTTTTCCAATTCTCAGAGTTAATCCTGCACGAGCATTCATACATACCGTATTTCAGCTTGATTCCCGCAATGCAGCTCCTAGCAATCGTCCGCACAGCCGCATCTCTTGCTCTGCTGTCTCTACCCACCACGATTCAAGCACAGGAATCTGACACGTCGAAGTTCGTCCAGTCCCGCTTGTTTGGCACAACATCATAAATTAACTCACACGCCAGCCTGAACTTGACGTTGCGATTCTTCACTTCAAGCCAAGATGATTCCTGTGATTTCAGCAACACCCGCTCAGCTCTGACCTTTACCACGAACAGCCGTCCAATCCTCCAAGCCTGCTTCAATCTTGCGGATCTCTTTGGCGGCAACGCGACCTCAGGTTTCGTCAACCAGACCGGCAACCAGCCCGCCGTCATAGGCGAAAAGGGGATCCACTGGTCACTTCTTAATGCTGACGAGTACGACGCCTCTGCCAACTACTCGAGCGTGCTGTACCGACAACACTTCCCAAATCCCAATACCGACGATCAAAAGCCGGGCTCTCCCGCAGAGAGGTTTGCCACGCTCTACCCAGGCAAAGATTGTACGCAAAAAGATCCGAACGATGAAAACGGCTTGCAGCCATGGTATGGTCTCAGCTGTTGGTCTGAAGATAAGGGAAGGTGTGGCACGGCGCCCTACGGTTTCCAAAGTTTCTACATCCAGCCAGGTAAAGAAGGCGAGAGTCAGTGCTGGGATTTTGCTAGAAATGGGCAATCTGGCGCTGCTAGGCCGTCCAAGTCTGTCACAGCGGTTTTTGTCGGTACCAGTGTAGCTCTATGGTTGGCTTTGTGAGCTCGTATGGGGAAGAGGGAATTGATAGCAATATTGTGATGATAACACTGAACGAAAGAAGCGTCTTTTGTTCGATCTTGCTAAAAGTTACGGTTAAGGGCTAAGAGTTCAAAGGCTTTGTTTATGATGTGAGAATATTAAATGTGTATAAACGTGATTTTCACACTCACTTCTACGTGGCGCTATCAACTTCGTGCAAAATTCCTCCTGACGCATACTTTAACCTTGATCGTGCACTGCCACCACCTCGCCTCACATCCTTGGCCACTACGAGCGCTCTGGAACACAAGTAATCACGGGCTTGTTACGCCACAAGAAATTATGTTCAAGATTTTGCCAGCTTAACTTACGCTCTATCTTAATACGTGCGTCTGGTGAGCATTTTCACGGAGTTGTATCTCTCGAGCTGTAAACACGTCACTTGAATCGATTAACGTCATGCGGCATTCGTACACTATGTCTTCTTCGCGATGTCTCGTCAAAACATGAATTACTGGACTGCTTGGGGCTCGTGTGCTCGTGGGCACACCAGGTGTGTGTGGTATGGCCAGTATCTTACGGAGTCAACACGCTTGCGGTCGGCAGCACATATTCAATTAATCCCGGCGAGTCAAGGGTTCCCTCAAGCATAATACGCTGTCATCAAAGATAGACACTAATAGCTGGATTTTGTTGCTCGAAATCTACTCTAGACGATGTTGCATGTGGACTCCGGCTTTTGCAAAGTGCGGACTTATCGTGGATGTCTTGTACTGAGCACCTCATTGCAGCAGGGGTACCCTCCGGGCTGAGCTCTTGAGCTTGCCGACGTCCTTTTCTTGGATCCTTCCAATGAACTCTTTTGACGTGAGTCCGAAACTGTTCACTCTCTTGTTGGCTTGGATGTTGAGAGTGTAGCCTGCCCTCTGTGTCGGTCCTCCAGTAACATGATACCATGTGCATCGGTCCGCACCACGAGGCATAACGAGAAGTATCCAGTGAAGTGAGTCAGTGCCGCGTCGCTGACCAAATGCAACATAAACATCGAGAGACATGATCTAATGAAGCATCCTGGAACGGTAATGTAAATTGGCGTGAAAATGATGCAGGAAACAATATTCCGAAGGGGGCGTTGAAGCAATGAAGCACTTGTGAAAAAGAGCCTAATAATTGAAAGCTCAGAGGATTGCAGGATGAATGCTGGAAATTGACTGAAGTCTATTAAATATTCCTCCAGCACACAGACTTCTTATACAGTGCGGAGCTATGCTGACTGTCGGCACATGGCGAAGACAATAGACTCTGAGACCCGTGCCGCATTCTTACGCGCTCGAGTTATCTCGACCAGACTGCCGTTAATCGATTGCAACAACCGCATATGTCTACGCGCGCGCTATCGAAGGTTTACTGCATCAGATTCGAGCAATACCAGACCATCACATGTGGTGGAGGGACATGCACTCTGCAACATATGGATTGGATCCAACAGGCTCCGAGCTGTAAAGAGTCTAGCTTCTTCCTAAATCCTAAAAATGGTCCTTGGAAAGTCAAGTAACCGTTCATAGCCGCAATGGCTATCGTCAGCTCCTCAACAAGACGCCCGCGCCGCATTGTCTCGCCGCACAAGAAGGAGTAACATTTCAGCCGGCTTCCTGTTGCAGATTGCTAACTAGAAGTCAAGAGACTTCGCAGTGCCTCACAAACCCCGTGATATGTAGTCAGAGTATGATTCGACTGAGTCTAAACATGAAGACATGAGGAAAGTCTACGACAGCATATACTCGTAGGGTGCTGCGCTCACAGAGCATGGAGACATCGACCATCATTTGAGGCTATTTACAAAGCTGACTATGCTTTGTAACATATCTGAAGAATACCAATGGCCAAGTCCTGCATACTCTTGCCAAGTGACGTTCACATCTATGTTTTCCAAAAAGTCTGCAGCGGATCTACCAAGCTCACACGGGACCTTCTCATCCTCTTTCCCATGCCCCATGAAGACTGGTATAGATTGCAGAGGTGAAGACCACTGCCCCAATTCAGAGCCGTCTTGAGAGATGCCGAGCTCTTCATGTAACCATTGAACAGCTCTTTCAAACCTCGAACCACTTGCAGGTTCTTCGTCGCCCCGCTCAAACAAGTCTTCTTGGTCATCATCGGAGCCCACCATTGAGTCGCTTTCGTGACTGTTTGGATCTTCCAAAGAGTCATGCATCCCTTTGCGAAATGGAATATAGCCACATATGCCCACCACAGCTCCAATGTGCTCGCCTTGCCACAGAAGCATAGCGATAAGGCTAGCTGCACATCCTTGGCTGAGACCCATCAGTATGACGTTCTTTGCTCCAATGATCTCGATCTCGTCCTTGAGCAATTTGTGTAGGTAGCTGCTTGTCTCCCGCAGGCCTTGGGCCTGCAAGTGTTGCTTCAATTCCGGCTCTGTCAATGACCAGTTCTCGAACCATTGATGAGTGAGGCTCCTTTTAAATACAACAGCTCGTCGTAGCGGAGCAGTTGGGAAAACCAATTTTGTGTTTGGAAAGTGCTCTTGAAAAGTTTTCGTAGTTGTGGTTGAGGTTTCCTGGGGCAATTCCGCAGAAGTTACGGGTTTTGTGTCGGCAGAGGAGACCATACGAGTGAGCAGCGGCTCAGCAAACCTCTCAGCAGTGGAGCCGCGCCCACGGAGAATGATCATGGTCGTTTTATGCTCATTTGCGGGTGGGATGATGAGGGGCAAGGTGGTGTGCTGTATTTTTGATTTTGAGGACGACATGATCAGGGAACATTGACGACAAAGGCAACAACAGTGTGAGATCCAGCAACGACTTGATGAATGGCCAGTGGGATTTTACACTCGATAGGATTGTCTTAAGTGATGGGTTAGGGTGGCAGCTACAGTCGGTAAGCGCTTTCACCCAAGTTCAGTTGGCGCTTCTTTAGCGCCTGCTTTTAGCGAGGTTCATGATTGGTCCAAACGCGTCGAATGGACCGCGTCGAATTTTGCAAACAACTTCTGTCGCACGAGGCCATAGCACCAGTCGCATGAAACAAGAAATCATGTTCTGAATGTGGAAAGGCATCATTCTCAAAGCTGTTCTCGGGCTAGATCGACTAAGTTTGAGAGTGTTGGCGGCGCGGCAGCTCATGATTGGCTTTGTAGGTAGAGTCATTCGTGTTTTTCCAATGCAAGAAGAGCTGAAACCGGTGCTTCACCGATAGAACCAGTGTGCAAATATCCACATACAAATACACTTAGTACTATGCATGTTCTCTCAATTCGGGGACACCGCCTTCACCTCCCCTCCTCCTTTCTCATTCACGAAAACCTCCCAATCTCCCCTTCAAAGATACACATGCCCATTGTGGTTTCGGCAATTCCCCTTCGCATGAATATTTTCATACGTAGCGCCCGGTGCAACACACCCCCTCGGGACAATGTCGCCCAGATGAAGCACAGCAGTGCCGTCGCACACAATGTTCTTGTAATGGTACTCGTCCTGGCCGCAGTCGACGTTGCCGATCTGCGTGTTGCCCTCGGAGAAGTAGCGGTTTTCGATGACGATTTTCTTCGCGAGAGTGGAGGGGGCGAGGATTGTTGCGAGGAGCATGATGGGGGTGAGGGCGTGCATTTTGCTTGAGGTTGAAATTGACTCTGAGATTGGGCTTATGGTGATGTATCACGTTTGTGTTGATGGTTTGTCTCTAGTCGGATTCCGTGGAAAGAAGGCCAGGTAGATTATGAAGTTGCTTGCTGGTTGCAGTATTGACAAGTATGCTACGCGGGCATTTTATATGTCCCACATCTTCAACATTGTCACAGCAACACTACTGAGATGTGTATAGCAGCTAAGAAGGCACATCAGGAATTCGGTAGCCAAGAGGCGGGACTGCACAGTGGGATCGACGATCATGGCTCCTGAAATTACCCAAAGTATGTCGGGAGCAGGCGCGAAATGCCATGCCAAGTGGTTGGACGAGGAGCCCACGGGCAGCAACCTCAGATCAACAGCCTCGTTGCGGCGACCGAGGGCTACTACTTCGTCTTGGCACGAGGCGTCCAGCTGAGATTCGCGAGAATGGTGACATTCTGGTCGAGGGGGAACAACTTGGCGAGGCTGCTCAGTCTCCGACGTAGATCCCCTCGCTTCCCGATCAACGAATCACGGCTATTCCACCACCAGGCACACCAACAGTCACATTACGTTGCATCGGAAACTGCCATGCGCAAGTTGTATCTGCCTAAGCAATCGAACGAGACGACGGTCTTGACAATCGTAATCGATGTGCAGGTGATCGAATCTTCTTCGCAGATAACTAGAATCGCAATTACAGACTTCACAAAACACGCAGATGCCACAGACAGGCAATATGTTTAGAGACATCGAATCAATGCATATCCATCAGTACTTTTCTTCTCTACTCTGGACGTCGCTTCGTCTCTGTATCGCACCCAAAAGCCCAATATCGTACATTTTCAACCCAGTCCTCGCCTCCACTTCTCTTCCGAATTGTGGAATGTCAGCTTCGTCCCTCTCAGCGGAAGTCGTTCGAATTATACGACGGCCTCCCACCTCCACCTCGTCCTCCACCACCTCCGCCACGATCTCCCCGAAACCCTCCGCGCCCACCACGACCTCCGCCACGATCATTTCTCGGCGCGCGATCGCTATACGGGTTGTCGTTCCTCTGACCCTGATATCCTCCTCCACCGCCGCTGCCGTTGCGACCTAGGATTTCGTCCGCGGGCCGATAGTACTGCTCATTCCTCAACGAGCTGTTGTTGCCAGCCTGTCTAGGTGGGGGCCCACCATGCTGCTGCTGCGGCCCATTACCCATCCACGCTGGACGCTGGGTAGGTGGCGCGTAGCCCCCATTGCCTTGGTAGCCTCCACCTCCGTGCTGAGGAGGAACCCAGCCAGGTGGAGGAGGGGGAACGAAGCCGGCACCACCTGGTGGCGGGGGCCAGGAGTTGGGGAAGGGCGCGGGAGGGAAGTTTTGGTGACCGCCGTAGCCACCTTGGTTTCCGCCGTAGCCGCCACGGCCACCACCGGACGCGTCCCAGCCTCCACGACCTCCACCGTTGTTGTAGCCCCCTCCTCGGCCGCCGTTTTGGTAGTCGCCACGCATGTTGTCATTGCTGCGTCGATCGTTGAAGCCGCCGCCGCGTCCTCCGCCACGACCGCCACGGAACCCACCGCGACCGGCGTTGCGTTCATTCTTTTGACGCACAGACTCGGCCTCTCCTGGGCTAAGGGCAGGCTTGGGCATTATGGTGCCCTCGAGGATGACGGACTTGTGTGCGTTCTTGGCGGTCAGTCGAGGCATCTCGTAGTAGACCCTGTTCACTTGTTAGATGTGTAAAGAAGAATGTGTGGTGTTACTTACCTCATTGAGCCGTCTTGCAGAATCTCAAACTCACTGTCGCCATCGACTTCGAAAGGTGGCACCAGCTGACTGTCCAGCACAAATAGGTCGTGCGGCTCGATGTCACCGTGGAGTGCACGGCTTTGAGCCGGATCGATGTTGTGCTTCTTGACACCTTTGCGATAGAGTGCCTTCTCCACATCATCGAACATGCCTCCCTCTTGTGAGAACATAAGGGTCTCTTTGCCGAACTCGTTCCGCTTGCGCTCATCGTCCGACAGCTCAGGATACTTCGTTGCCATGGCCTCCAACAGTCGGTTCTCATCGATGAAAGGCAGCACAGCAGTACCTTGCCAGGCGAATTTCTTGCCGTTTAGGTCGATCTCGAAGTCTTCAGGGTAGAAGTCGACGATGGGACTGTTCGGATCTTCCATGAGGATGCGGAAAGGTTCAGGTATAGCGTGGTTGGACGCAGCCGGCAGAACACCCATCAGCTGCTCGTACGGATGGAACGGCGTGCCCTTATCAAAGAGCTTGCGTGGATCCATATCTTCAAGACCGACAAAGTCTGCTGCAAAAGGTGCATAGTGATGGGGGAAATACCAGGTCCATGATGGACAGCCTTGCATATAGTATGCGAGGACCCAACAGAGACCTTCCGCATATTGTCGGGCAACCTTGTTGCGGAACGCGATGTCGTTGGGGGCGACCTTGAATTTCTGTTCGTAATAACGTTCCTCGTAGCCATCCTCCCATAACATGACAGTATCCTCAGGTGTGCCATCATCCTTCTTTGGCGCAGCTGTGGCAGGCGACTCAGGCACGACTGGAGTACTGCGACCTGGCGTGCCATTATCGGCATCTTCCATATCGCTAACCTTCCGCTTGCCGAGCTGGGCAGGAGTTTCGACGCCAGAGGCGGATGCCGACTCATCTGTTGATTCTGTTGCTGGCGCCGCTGTACCCTCGGCCTTGGCCTTCATCATCTCCTTCAGTTTGGCAGCAGCACTCTTGTTCGACTGGGCATCTCGGTTATGGGCAATTTCAGAGTGTTCCAGACGAACATTCTTGGACTGTGCGTCCTTCGGATCGAAAAAGATGGTCCCTGAGTTGAGGTACGTATCAGTGCTCTCCTTAACGCGCTTTGCTGGAGGGCCTGAATTGTTATTGTCGTCGCCTCGTCCACGCCGATTGCCGTTTTGCATAGCTTCACGCCTTGCTCGATTTGCGGCCTGACGATCTGAGACTTCCTTCCGCTTCTTGAAGATATCAGCCTCACGACTGGCGAGGGCACTCAGAATCTGCTGCACACGACGCATGTCGGGGAAACCATCCTTGGTCACATAGTCATCCATGGAAGCTGCGAGGTCTCGCCAAATACTAATGAGCAAATCGATACCCTGATCTCGAATCTCAAGACTGGGCAAATGTGGGAGGAAATCGTTGCCGACAAAGAAACACATGAAAACCCAATCGTCGAGAGAGCGTTCGAGATCGTACTTGAAGCGTCGTTTGGGTGTCTCCATCTCAACAGCAAGGTACTCGCGCAAGACGTTTGTGTGCAACCAGATGTACGGCTTCGGTGGGTGCTCAGTGCCAGCCCATTCCTCAGCAGCCTCCTCTTCGGTAAGCTTCTTCCCATCGTCGGGAAACTCGCAGTTGTTGCGAATATGGCCCTTGCGTCCACATCGGGTACAGACCTTATCCTTACCAGAATCGAAAAATACGTCTTCTCTAAGGACTCGGAAGTATGGTTCGTGAGTAGCAAGACTCAACATAATCAAGTCAGCGTCCAAACCATAGATGACATGGCTGGTGTTTGGATTATGAGTGGGCATAGCGCGTTGAGAGCGAATGAAGTTCATGATCTTGTGTTCTCCTTCACCGGGCACAGAGGCATCAGAAATGATGACTTTCATATCTCTCCACGAAGGATCGGTCGTGAACTTGTAGGCACACCAGTATTGAAGACTCTCAGCGAGTAGATGCATGAAGGGCGTGCCAGGTGTGATTGCATTAGAGTCCCAGGTCTTTTCGATGACCTCTTCTAAGCTGTTCACGTCTTCACCACGGCTGGCCTTTTGTGAATTGAGCAATTTGAGGAACTCTGCTCGCTCCTCATCCTTCTCCTTGGCCTCCCTCGCGGAGCGGAAGCGACGCGAGCGTTGTTGATTCATTTTGGCGCGAGGCGCAACACCATCTACTGCCATGTACAGCAGCTTGCGAGGCCGCACCGCTCCGAGGATACGGTCTGTGTACTCAAAAATGGCCATCATCATGTCGGCCTCTGTCTTGGGCGCAGGCTTGTCTTCGGGGTGGGAGCACGGGTGCACGATGCCGTTCATGTCGAGGTACAAGTTGTCGAATTCCTCGCCGTTAGGATTCGGGGTGGTGCGGTCGACGGGAATGGTTTGGTCGCCGACCTTCTTGGGCATCTCTTCCTGGACAGTCGAGACGATCTTAGGGTACTTCTGGCTAAGCCAACGAAACATAGCGGGGACACCCATGGCTGCGAAGGGCGCGTTGCTGCACGCGACTGTGTGGCAGTGATATAGCTGGGTCGAATGGTAGCAAAAGGCACCGGTAAAAGTGAAAGGCGTATACTAGCACTCTGAAAACTTGTTGTAGTATTCTGGAGACAGTACAGTGGGATGAGAATATGCTGCGCCCGACGATGCGTCGATGTAGGTGCAGCCTGACTGAAAGAAAGGCCTAGAGGCAAAGAAAGTACCCGATCTACAGCCTTTGTCTGGGCTGTGCGAGCGGATCAAGTCGAGTATCACCCCTCTACAGTTCTCGCAAAGTTTCTGCGACACCCTATATCCGGATTGCGCGTGCGCAGGGTGAAGTTGATGATGGAGTGAAGAAGTCGCAAAGGGAGGCGTCCGCGACAAAAGTCTCGCAATCATCGCCAAGGCGCGGAGCCGGGGATTCACCGACGCGACGAGCGACCAGGGTCCATCGCAGAGGCCCGTGCACCAATTTCTACGTGGAGCTCAACATGGCCAGTCCTATCGACTCTACGGCTCAGAGCAGCTTTACATTCACCATGTCTGCTTGATTGCATGACAACCCCGCCAGTCGCTCTATCCTCACACAATCGTCCTTACCACCATGAAACCTTGAAGCACGAAACAACCACCGAAGATGATGCGCGTTCTCGAGGCCCAGGCGCCTCCCAAGCAGACAGCTACCGACACTATCAGCACCCTCAGTAGCCGCCTGGCGAGCGCAACTCTCCTGGAAGATCGCCGCGCTGCCATCCTCGGTCTCCGCAGCTTCGCCAAAGAATATCCTGCTTCGGTCGCTTCCGGCGCTCTGCGTGGGCTCATTGCTGCCCTGACCCAAGATGGAGAAGACGTCGATACACTGAAGGTCGTCTTGGAGACGCTGTTGATGCTCTTCCACCCTGACGAACAGAGCGTACGTCATATGATATCGATGAATGGGGCCCAAGCTAAGAGTATACGCAGCCAGAAGCGTCAGAAGAGATATCGTTGTGGCTCGCCGACCAATTCTCCCAGGTACATATGCTCCCATACTCCAGTCTACTAGTGCTGAGCTTATGATAGCGACAAGATAACATAACTATCGTTCTCGACCTCCTCGATACCCCCGACTTCTACTCACGCCTATACTCCTTGCAGCTCATTCGAGCAGTAGCACTCGCACGACCCGAACGAACACAAGAATGTATCCTCACGGCGCCGCTCGGCACCTCGCGACTGGTTGCGACACTGGACGACCCAAGAGACGCTGTCCGCAACGAAGGGCTGGTTCTCCTTACCGACCTTGCGAGATCATCGCCTGAACTGCAGAAGCTATTCGTCTTCGAAGATGCCTTCACCAAGGTCTTCAAGATGGTGCAAGCCGACGGAGGCTTGTTGCAGGGCGGCATCGTCATTCAAGACTGCCTGAGTCTGCTTGCCAGTCTGATCCGGTTCAATGCCTCCAACCAGACCAATATACGCGAGATGGGTCACATCGCCAGATTCGCTGCCCTACTGCCGGGCGGACAGAAGCCAAAGAAACCACGCGCCAATCCCGAAGTGGAAGACGAATGGACGAGCCCGCAAAGCGACAAGAATGTTTGGGGCCTTCTTGCGATCATGCGCATGTTTCTCGTCAAAGGCAGTGCCGGAACTCCTCAAAACCAAACAGCATTCCAGAAACATGGACTACTCCGTCAATTGCTCAATATCGCTTTTGACCCCGCTACCGTCATGCCAATCAAGATCGAAGCCCTCAATACATGTGCCGACATGATCCGAGGGAACCCACGGCTGCAGGAGAGTTTTGCACAGGAACAGGTGCGGCCCTACGTGGAACCCACCACAAATGGTGCAACAACACCGAGCAAAGTCGTTTCAGTCTACGTCATTGAGGCGCTTCTCAATCTAGCACTTACACCGGCACCTAACGAGCTTTTTGACCTGCGCAATGCCGCCTGCGAGTGCGTGCGGTCTTACTTTTATCACCACATGCAAATACGAGAGCACTTTCTGAACCGAGCAATCGGTGGCCACGAAGAAGGCGATGAGACTGCGAACGCTTTGTCAATATTGATGGCTGGTTCGCAGGGGTCGTCACTTTCCGATCCATACCGAACTTGGTTTGCTTCTACTCTGATCTACCACCTCATCGTGGGCGACCTTCGCGCGAAAGACACATTGATGCAGATCAAGGAGGGAGATGCAGAAAGTGGCGAGGAAGTTGTGACCTGCATACAGACCTTGACAGCCAGCCTGATTGCAAGTCTACAACTAGGCGAAGATGAACGGATATCGATAGCATATCTGATGCTACTTCTCGAATGGTTATTTCAGAATGCTGCCGCCGTCAACGATTTCCTTGGCGAGGCGAGCAGCTTGCAAAGCTTGGTGCAAGCTACCCTGACGCCAGGAGAGGATCGGGTCATCATCCGAGGTCTTTGTGCTGCACTACTCGGTGTCGTGTACGAGTTCTCGACGCGAGACTCGCCAGTCCCACGTCGAGAGCTGCAGCCGGTCCTTACATCGAAACTTGGTCGGGAGAAGTATCTCGATGCTATATCTCAGCTACGACAACATCCTCTCGTTCGTGATTTTGAAGTATTGCCTCGCACTGGCGGCGCAAGTGGCAACCTACCCGACGTTTTCTTCGACGAGATGTTCATAGATTTCTTGAAGGATAATTTCAGCCGGCTCACACGAGCGGTCGACCGTAACCCCAACATTGAGCAGCATCAGTCGCATGATGGCGTTGATCGAGACGTGGTCGATGCATTACGTGAAGAGAAGGACGAAAAGGAGCAGACTATTCAGGATCTGAAGGCTCAGCTGATGACGCTGGAGCAGAACATGGACCAGGAAGTAGCAGAACACCGAAAAACCCAGCAGTCCGCTGACGAGCAACGCAACACGCTCAAAAAGATCAATGACAAATTGCACGATGACCTGGACAAGGAGATTACTAAAAGAGATCGCGAGCACAAGCAAGCTACCTTGGAGCTTGAGAACAAGTATAACCTCCAGATAGTGGCGCTCAACAACAAGTTACAACAGTTGTCGAAAGAATCCGGGCTTGCTATGTCAAGAACGAAGCAAGAATACGACGAGAGGTTACATGAGTCTAACAAAGCACGGACTGAGATAGAAAGGCGGCTCGAGATCTCCGATAAAGCACGACAGGATGCACTCGAGACTATTCGAGGTCTCGAGCAGACGCAACAACGAACGCGTAGCGAGATCACCACTATTACCGAAACGTTACAGAAGTTGCAGAAGCATGTCAAGGATGGTGAGGCTCAGGTCAAGGGCCTGAAAGAGGACAAAGACGCACTGCAATCTGCAATCGACAAGCTTAAGACAGAGAATCAAGAGCTCAAGACCAAGGTGCAAGATCAGACCTGGAAAGTCAAAGATGCCGAAGAGAAACTGCGCAAGGCAGAGGCGACAGGGAAAGGAGCAAAAGAAGGCAAAGACAAGGAGGTCAAGGCTCTGCAAGAGAAGGTCAAGGCCGCCGAGAAGAGCACAGAAGAGAAACAAACGGAACTCGATGATTTGTTTGTTCTCTTAGGCGATCTCGAGGAGAAGAGGAGCAAGGACAAGGTATGTTCTCTCCTGCTCTTTCAGCTGTATCACAAGCTAATAATCACCAGAAACGCCTCAAGGAGCTCGGAGAGGAAGTGTCAGATGGCGAGGACGATGATGAAGATGAAGACGATGACGATGACGAGGAAGAAGATGATGATGAGTAGGATCTTGTCACGCTTCGGCATTCCATCAATGTATAGGCATGCTCAAGGGAATATTATCATTAACAATCATCGTACACTGTTGTTCTGTCATGTGTCTGTCTCCGTTGAGTCTCAGTGCGTGCCACGTTGCCGTGCAACGGTCTCCGATCTACAAGTCCACAAATGCGAAACGGATCAGCCCCCCCGAAAGCCAGGGTCTCACTCCAACGGCAACTAGTCGTGTCGATCAACTGCGCGCTACCAACTTTCCCACCTGGACACGGCACGCCCAGTTGCAGCTCATTGCTTCACACTCGGAATTGTCGGTGTGGTTGGCTTACGATTCTGTGCCTCCGCGGGGCGACTCATGTGCGACCTAGGGCGACCCCACCTCCACGTAACGTACGCAATGCGTCACATGTCTTGACATTGCAGCTGTGAACCAGGATTCTGCGCAGCCAATTTTTTTTTGAATGATAACAAACCTACGAAACCTAGTCGACCACATACTCAACTTCCTCTACTCTGCATTTAAAGCACTTGCCTGAACAACACCACGAAACGTCAACACATGGTACTGTCGCCAACTATGTCCTCCTTCACGATATCTACGCCTCACGGTCTCCTCTCCATCAACGACACCGCCCTCAAGAATGATTCCCCCGCGCTCCTCCTCATTCACGGCAACTCGTCCTCCTCCAAGATCTTCCGACACATCTTCGACTCACCCACCCTCTCCTCTCGCTATCGCATCGTGTCCTTCTGTCTTCCCGGGCACGGCTCTTCCTCAAAAGCACCCGAGCCCTCGAAAACATACCACATGCGCGGCTACGCCGAGGTCGCTCTACACGTCCTTCAACACCTCAATATCGAATCAGTCGTTGTGTTTGGCTGGAGTCTAGGCGGCCACATCGGCATCGAGATGTTAAGCTTACTCGCCGACCCATCTACATTCACATCGACGAAGAAGATTGAAATCAAGGGCTTGATGATCACAGGCACGCCTCCGGCGCTCGGCGCAACACAGATCGCGAAAGCATTCACGATGGGCGGGGGTATTGGGTTCGCCGGCGAGAGAGACTGGACCGATGAAGTCGCTCAGGAAGTCGCAAGGACAAGTGTGGCGGCAGGCAAAGAGGAACTGTTCGAGCAGTGGATGTACGAAGATGCGCGGAATACTGACGGGCGGGCACGTATGGTTATGCGGGAGAGATTCATGGATGAGAATGCTGGGGGCGTGGATCAAGTCAAGGTTGTGGAGGAAACGGATGTGCTGGTTGCAGTGGTCAATGGGGCGAAGGAGCAGTTTGTCAGTCTAGACTATCTGGATGGGATCAGGTGGAAGAGGCTTTGGAGAGGGGAGTGCCTGAGGTTAGAGGGGTTGCATCACGCGCCGTTCTGGGAGGATCCGGAGGGGTTTGAGAAGGTACTTGTGGAGTTCATGGGGGATGCGGAGAAGGAAGGGACGAAGTAAGGGTGGGGAGAATGATGTTACGATTAATGAGTTACGATGATGATCCGACCTGTTTGACAAAGGAAAGATGTTACGATACGAAAGACTGTTTGCAGCCAAAACCCAATTTTCCAAATATCGCCGTGGTCGGCTGTATACTTACACTTTGACAGACTGATAGTCTTCACGAGCAGAAATGCAATCGCATTTCTAGTATACCTTCTCCTGCTTGGGCTTCTTGACCAGACAGTATCCCTTCGGCGGCTTCCTGTTTTCATGATTAGCACTGCTCATTTTCAACGTCGTAACAGAGTAAATGTACTTCTCTCCCTCGCCACCGTGCTCCGGTGGTCCATGTTGTCCCCAAGGCTTGCCTTCTCCTTCCTGTCCAGGAGGCCCATGCTGCCCACCTGGAGGTCTATGCTGTCCGCCAGGAGGACCGCCATGTTCACCATGCTCACCACCGTGCTCGCCCTCAGGCTTGCCAGATTCACCGGCACCATAAGCAGACTCAGTGGCGGTCGGGTAACCTTCACCAAACGAGGGTGTAGATGCGCTGTAAGCCGATTCGGTGGCAGTGGGATAGCCCTCTCCCCATGATGGTGTGGATGCTCCATAAGCAGCGTCAGTAGCGACCGGGTAGCCTTCTCCCCATGATGGAGTAGATGATGCTTCGCCGTAAGTGCCGTACGAACCCTCCTCGTGCTGGTATCCTGAGGGCTCGGGGTACTCGCTGTCGTAGGCAGAAGAAGGCTTGCCACCATGCCCGCCGTGGGAGGGTTTGCTGTGGGATGGCTTGCCAGAGTGCGACGGCTTGCCGGAGTCTTCGCCATACGACTCGTCGCCTTCTTCAGAGCCGTACTCGGATTCAGCGTCAGGTGACTCGTAGTCCTCATCCTCTTCACCGTAGGATTCGCCTTCACCTTCTGCACCGGATGATTCGGAGTCTTCGCCATAGCTCTCCTCATCTTCGTAGTCGCCTTCATCCTCGTAGTCGCCTTCATCCTCGTAGTCGCCTTCATCCTTGTAGTCGCCTTCATCCTCACCGTAGCCCTCACCCTCAGACTCGCCCTCATAACCAGGCCAAGGCGCTCCAGTCTCAATCGGTCCACTACCGCTGCCCGGTGTGCAAAACTTGCTTGTCTCAGTTGCGACGGCAGCATAAATGGTCGTCGTGACGGTGACTGGGCCGGTCACGCCGCCAAGGTACCTAACACACGCATCCGAGATACTTGGCTCGTCGTACAAAGAGAGACGACATGGCTTGTTGAGGGCCTCGCACCATGTCTGGCGCTTGAACATGAATTTGGCACTGCGCTTGAGAGCCTTGAATGGAGGAGCATCAGTGGGTTGCGGGTAATTAAAGTCCCCGATGCCACCTTCGGGAACATCGAGAGGTCCGTTGTAAAGGTCTGAGTAAGGGTCAAGAGCGCCAGTAGGCAATATTAGAGAGGAATCAGTCGGGCTTCCGACGACAACGGGAGTTGGCATAAATGGCGTATTGTCGGCTGTTGTAATGACTCCATCGGGGTAGATTGTGGTGGTGCTTTGATGGTCAGCCAGCTCAAATACAACAGTTATTTTCAAACTCACGAGTACGTCGTCACGATGATAGTAGTTGTCGTGGTGCTTGTGACGAACCAATCAACAGGGTCATTGGGGTCATAAGGCGCCTTTGTAATGCCAGGGTATGGAGCATCGTATGTCTTCTGCGGTTTTCCATATCCAGGGTAACCACTCTATGAGATGTTTAGTTCGTGAAGCTATCAAAGTTGAGACCTCGACATACCGGAACTTCGTTGCATCCAAGCGTTGTTGTCGTTGTGTACTCGGCAGCAGTCGAGGTCGCCGTAACAGTCAAGCCAGCAACAGCATAGCCACTGCAGTACGGGCTTGCCAGCGTCTCCGGAAGATCGTTGATCACATCATAAGCATACTGCACATCTTCAGCCGAGTAAGCTTGTGCAACCTTGACAACCGCGCCAGCGACCGAGAGAACCGTGAGGAGAGACATTGCTGCTTGGACCGAGATGACAATTCCCAGACTTTCTCGAAGGTATATGAAGGTCTTAGATCCATTCCAGAAATTTTCGTTGAAGTTCTCTTTGACATGTTGATCGAACTTCATGGACTACCGCATTCGGAAACTGCACAGAAGCATTGCCGGATCCGACGCTGAGGTCGCACAATCCCTTCGCATTTGGTTTAGCACCAGCAGACAATTGAGCCGAGTATATAGATTAGGTACCTGCATCCAACGTTTGCTCAACAAGCTAGCTAGTGACTTGCCCCGATGCAGGCAGCGCTCGGAGGGCTAATGCAGGAACGTTGAGTCTATACTCATGGAGCGCGCATTAGTCCCTCGTGTTTGACAGCCCAACTACCATCGTTTGGAAAACCCGGTGTATCACCTGTGGAGCCTTGCCACCCGGCTGTACAGTATGCGACTGCAAGCAGGAAACCAGCATTGCCTGGCATGAACGGTGGAGGTGTGCCGCCGTCGCCACCTCTGATTGCAAACCCGGCGTCATCGAACTTCCAGTAGTCGAATGCAGTGAGATGATAAATTGCTCGTTCTGCATTTCCGATGCGTGCGCTGTTGATCGCGAGCACAGGGCGTCCCCATCCGCGGATTCGAGCATCTCCCCAGAGGTCCCAGACTTTATCTGCTGTGCGGCGAGCAATGACTGGGTCGACAGCAGGTGTGTTGGGCAGAATGCCCTGCATCATGATCAAACTTCGCGGATCACCTGTCAGCTTCGTGTCGTTCCACCACGAGTTGTTGAGCCCTCCGTAGACTGTGTAGAGGCAATCTACTTGCGGTGGGAGTGCCAGGTTTTCTGCGACATGCAACCATTTAGCGGGGACCTCTTGACCAAGCTTCTGCTTCCATTCCAATGCAACGTCAAGCCCGTAGCGCCAGTACGCGATCTCGTAAGCTAGATTGCGCGTCGAATTCGGCGGTGTGTTCTCTGTCACCCCATACGAAGGTGGACCCAAGTCATACTTTCCAGTTTTGTTGTTGAGACCGGGATAGCTCGCCATGTAGTCTGCCGTCGCAGCGAGGACCTTGTCCCACTTTTGCAGTGTCGCTCTTGTAGGAGACGCTTGGTACGCCAACTGAGCCAAGTACATCGGATGGGGCTGCTGCCACAGCAAAAGCGCGTTTATATCGCCGGGAGAACTGACGCCAGTCTCTATTTCGGTCATCTTTGGCCACCTCGCGCCTTCCCATCCCATGGATTCCGCACGAGCGAGAGAGGAGGGCAGAAGAGTCTCATAGAGCTCGGGAAATATGTTGTCAAAGTACTTCGATTTGCCCCAGGTCATCCAATGTGCGTTATGCCAAATGACCATTTCCATGTGAAATTTACCTATATGTAGTCAGTTGAGCACGTCGGATACGGCAGGACGCGTCTGCGGTACTTACCATACCACCCGTTATTCATCAGTCCGCTTTCTTGGGGCGACTGACCCTTTGCGGCGCTGTTGACACGCACGTGATACTGTGACTGAATGATCCGTCGTTGGAGTTCCGTCGCGTTTGGGTTCGATGAAGAAGTCAGATCAATGAAGCCGCCTTCTTCCCAGTAGTCCTTCCAGTCCTGGATATTTCTCTTATGAACCCTAGCAGGAAGGGTAGGTATCCGCTGATCGGGCGAAAAGTTGGCAGTGAACGAGATAGTGCAGGTATCTGACAACGGTGAAAGAGTATAGCGATGCGCAGTGGGAGCACTTGAGTTTGCAGGCTCGTTTCTGCTCAACTGCATGGGCGCATGGATCGGCCATCGCAGGTTCAGAAAGTAGCTCAGCTCCTGCATCGAGTGCGATATATGAGCCGATGTCCCATTGGCGCCGTATCCTGCTAGTGTGGTTGTGTGGTTGGTTGTAAAGTCGTATACACCCGCAAATACCTAGATACAATTTAGAAGATATGCAACAAGGAGGTCGTTCTTCGTCGTAAGTCGCACCTCATACTTATACTTTGTTGAATGTATCGGCGGATATGGGAAATCCATTTCCACTTGCAAATCGCCGCTCTGAACCAGGTAGGACTTAATATTAAACGCCACAGAGTCAGAATGAAAGTGACCCTGTGTGATGACCTCTACGTCTACACCTGCGATCTGAAATCTTGAGGTTAGGGTACCTTTCCACAGCTCGAGGGCCTGCCAGGTCTCGGTGATCATCGACGCATTGAGAGTGTTACCCTTGTAAGTAAGACCTATGCGACCGAGATTTACACGATTAGGGTTGGAGATAAGCCATTGCGTCGCTTGCTGGAGCTTTGGGTCAGGCAGGTCATAGTAAACATCACGACCATAAGTCTCGCGCATAACACCCTTGTAGCTGGATGGCTTCTCCCTTGCGCATTGTCAGTCATACATGTCAGTCTTTTCGACGCTGAATTACCCGTTTGCTGGTAAAGAGTCGTTGTGCCAGGCCCAAGATGAGAGTGTGTTGAAGGGTAGGAATGTCTGCCCTCACTGTATCAGCATTTTCGTCCAGCTCAAGTCTAGTATGCGATGTACCTGCATGCCAGTGTTGTCGACATTGAAGGCGAAATTCCCGTTGCCAACCTGAAGTGGAGTGGTTTCGTTGTCGATCAAAGTGGTCCGGACAATATTGAATTGTGAGACGACGTGCTGCCTGATTACCGTCAGTACTGATACTTTACGAGGCACAACAGACGCACCGATCCAAATTCGCATGAGCTATACATGGTAGCCATAGTCCATATACGCATGTACTTTTGGCCCGCATAATGCCTTTACTGTGCTTGCTAGTGCGTGTGGTAACTACGATTTATAGTCGGAGCGCAAGACTGATTCATATTGTCAGAGGGCCTCTTCATGTTTGTACCCCTCATGCGGGCCATGTATTTATGCGCTCTGATTTATCCCGTAAAGATCGTATCCCGGGGTAAATGTACACCGAGAAGGATCCGTCTGCGACGATCAAGTCCATCTTCTGCCTGTATTAGTGCAGGTTTTTGAACAAACTACATCGTTTCCCGCGGAGATTGGCGCAAGGTGCAAAATACAGAAGATCGAGTCAGTGACTTGCTGATGGCTTTCGACCCCAAGATTGATGAGACCTCGGTGGTGGCTTGATTACCGGTGGTGATTGCACTGCCATAATGGTATCAGAAATACAGTGAACGTGACGTATGGAACGGTGATCAACGAATGTGTAGCGTTCCCTACACCAACGGTCACATGCCCCTACCTCAACTCCGATCGCTATCACTCTCGTCATTTTCACGTGTCTCTTGAACGACGAATGTACCGACGCTTTCTGGAGCATCGTGTCGTATGATGTTCGTGGCGGAATAGGTTTGCGCATCGAGCATGTGCCCACTGCGTTGTGTGTCGTGCAATCTGCGCCTATTAACCATTTCGTGTCCTAAGTGGACGACAAACACCAACATGGTCTAAGAAAGATTCAATGTAATTCTGGCTGCTAATGTTACAGAGAATGAATTAAGCACGACCATCAGCCAAGTACTGATTTCCAGGTGTTATTTATGGCACGTGTCAATTGCTCAACGTGATTTTCGCTGCATAAGTTTCAACAGGGTGGGATCATCAGCTTGCGGCAAAAAGGAACAGTAATTCCTTCCGACAATTGACTGTCGACCTTCCAAACGTTTAGATAAACGCAGGTTGCTTTGAGCTGCAGTAGATGCCTGCGAACAAGTGTGTAGACCTACCAACCATGACTTCTCCTCGTTCCAAAGCATTAGTCCCAATCAAGCATGGCTATCCTCCTTGGTAGCGAACTCGCTAGTCAAGTCGCTTCAAACATATCTCGACTTGACACAATACCTCTTTTCAAGCCTGAGACTGTAATTTAGGGGCGAAAACTCGTTCTCGCGATAGATACAAGTCTGGCTTCATCATGATGTGCCAGCGGAATCAGCCACGTTGACACCCAGCCTCAATCGTGACACATGGGAAATTCCAGAACAAGCTTCTGCTTCGTGGCGACGATCTTGACTTCGAAATTGTGTGTTGTTCTGTGCGGGGTCTGGCGTTCAGCTGGAGTTGCTTCTAAAGCTTGGCGCATTCAACTTGTGGAAGACAAGATATCTGGTAGCGAGCGCCATTGAATCTTACAGGGCGGTGGGTCTCAGTAGTTCGGAAAGTTCCGACGACTTCGCTTTCAATGCGAGATCGATACGGAGATACCTTGGCGATCTGTGGTCAACTTTGAGAGCGCAAGAGGAGCGGAATGAGATTGGTGTCACATGTCACGGACCTGACAATTGTAACAAGGTAGCAATGAGCAAGCAGTGACTGAATGACATTAGGTTCAGCTAGGTGCTTCAGTAAGAATTCAAGAACTTGCCGTCTCGATGCAACTGTTCGGAGAATCGTACTTCATCCTCTAGCGATCTGCTGATCCTCTATACCCATGTTCTCTCGCCAAAATTCAACAAGGCAACCTTGACAAAGTAGACGAGAATGGCTTCGCGAGTATGAATCTCGATCTGCAAGTTCGCATAACCACTCCACATCAGGCATGCCTCTCAGGTACAACTCGCTACACATAACAATCTGATAGGTCCCCGGGCAATTCTACGGTGCTGATCTTGATGGAAGTAATGTGGAGAGACGTTGTCTAGGCCCACCTCCATGCCAAGTATGTTGAGAATGACGGGGCTGGAATGCGGATCGTCGAACGTGGATCGTTTTGTACCTGAGTAACCTTTTTGGGAACCTCTGGTACATCTATCAAGAAACTGAGTATAAGTAGTCCATGTTACCGCCTCTGCTATTAGTACCTTGCACTTATTTGACTTCCTCCACTAGTGCTGCATAGCACTTCTTAATAATGCACCTTAATCTAGTAGCGCCCGCCCTCCTCCTCGTTTCTCCTGTCTTTTCCAACCCGACCCCGGGCAAAGACAAAGACTGCGATATCACTGTTCAACCGAACCAATCGATCCAGTCCGCCATTCACTTAGCCAAGCCCGGCTCCAAGATCATCGTCGAAGCTGGCACTTACTACGAGCAACTCGAGATCACGACCTCCCACATACAGCTCATCGGCAAACGCGCAGTCCTTTATCCACCCAAGGAGGGCTACAAAGACAACTTCTGCACCGGTCTCGCCAAGAATTTCGAGCCTCCACTAGGGGACAACTCCACCGCCGACGCGGGAATCTGCATTCATGGTCCAGGTTTTGAACTTGCAGAATACCAGCGTGTGAACCTGCATAGGAAGATCAGCAAGACGGGCACATACATCGAAGGTGTCAAGGTGTCGGGTTTCGAGATCCACGATTTTGATGGCCAAGCTATTGCGCTTATTGGAGGGAAAGACGTAACTATCAAACACAACAAGTTCGTTGACAATGGCCAGTATGGCTTCTTGACTGTGGGATCGTATGATAGTTTGGCAGAGGACAACATCGTCACTTCCTCCGAGGTGGACTTCATTGCGATGTGCATGGACGATGTGAGCGGAGCTGTGTTCAGAAAGAACGATATCTCCAACTACTACATTGCGCTGTGCACACAGACTAACGGCGGCTTGGTGGAAAAGAATGAAGTCAAGGATGTTTGCTTTGGTGCATATGTCGACCCGGGCGTCGTTGGCGCAAAGGTTCTCAGGAACACCATCTCAGGGCGCAATGTGGGTTGTCCTCCAGCACCACCGCTTGGTCCTGGAGCCGGCATCGGAATACTCGGAGCAAATAACACTCTTGTGGAAGGAAACTATATCGAGAAATTCAACAGCACGGCGGTGGGCGTGTTGGTGCTCGACGACCCAACCACGGGCACGAAGGCCGAGGGGAATATTTTCAGGAAGAATGTGTTCAAGCAAAACGACTATGATATCTATGCAGATATGGTGGCGGCAGCAAACAATTTCGAGAAGAACGAGTGCGTGATATCGGTGCCGGAGTGGTTATGTGCAAAGTAAGTCATACGAAAACTTTGGCATGCGGCTGTAGTGGGTTTGTACATACAGATTGGACAGTATTAAATCGAAAACTTCTTCGCTATGACCACCATACTTTCCGTATACAGAGTTTGAAATACACAGAGGTTAAAATGCTGATGACAATGAGTTAAAAATTCAACTGCCTAGCGAAAAGCAACCAATGATGCATAGGAGCAGTTGTCACGGAAGTGATGACTTCTGCAGAATTGTCATTGTCTGTCCGACACTATGATATTCGCAGAGACTCAGGGTAACACGAACATCTCGCTGCTCTCCCCAGTCCGTAGTCGCTTCGATCAGCGCGGCTTCCGTTGAGTCTGACCCTTGGACACACATCCGTCAAATCTTGACGGGAGAACCACACGAGCCTTCTTCACCTCTTATTTCATTCAAGGTTATACTAGAATCCTGATGCGCTACTGACATTTCCACATTACGTAGAGGAATTGCTAACACGCCACGAACCACATTGCGGTGGCATCCGGTTCCGGCTGATTGGTCACCATCTGACAGGTCTATTTCTCAGACCGTCGTCCTCCCCTTCCTCTTCCTCTTCGTCCTGCTCTCCTTCATCGTCATCTTCACCTTCTTCGTCTTCTTCTTGTTGGAAATAAGAATCTTCATGTTCGCTAGCGTCATCATCGTTGTCGAAGTCCAGCAACGCATCAAACAGCTTACTTGCAAATGACAGAGTCTCGAAAAGAACGCGGACTCGGAACTGTGCTTGACAAGCGCGTCGAAAACCATCAGCGTCGCAAATCTTGTATGAGTGAAGACGCTGGCACGACCAGTACAAAGACTTCAAAGCAGCCCAAGATCGCATTTCGTCGTGCATCGAAGGGGAATCTACGAGATCAGTGACGAACTCGAAAGCTACTGTATTGTCGCTGAGGGGGCGTGTGATGTTACTGATCCAGTGCCCCAAAACATCCACTTCTTCGGTCAGCGTAATGTCCAGACCCGGGATCGAGACTGGGAGGCCGGAGAAAAAGTTATCGAGCACCTGGAGTAGGTGGGCAACACCCTCGGTCGTCGGGTTACTGGTGCTGAATGCTGTCATGCCTTCATGAAACATCTCTTGTAGCTTTTCCGATGGATTTGGCGGAGACGTCTTCGCGCGACAGAAGGGACATCTGTCGTGGTTCCCTGCGTCGCTCAATGCCCAGCCCTTCAAACACGGCAAACAAACGTAATGGCCACACGATAATTTGACAGGCTCGCATATTGGGAGTTCCGAATCTGCGGTGACCTCCATCTGGAGCTCATAATCGAGGAAGCAAACTTGGCAATTACTATCTGGTAATTGCATCCGATCGTGTACTTCTCGGTACCAGCCTTCAAGGCGCGCACAAGTATCCTTGTAGCCTCGGTCGACGACATAGTCCATGAAATGGTCTGGAAGGTCTCGGATATACTCTGTGAAGATATGAAGTTCGCGAAGAGTTGCCTTGTTCTCCAACACGGTGTAGTTGCTCGGAATCGGGGTTTCGATAACACGGACTGAATCCGGATGTGCTTGCAACCACCACGTGAGGGCCCCACGATCGACTCGAAATGTCTTATTCAGAAACCGAACTCGCTGGAAACTATCCAACCGAGACCACTCAGTAGCCGCCGCAAACCCGCCTTGGTACTGGAGCAGGTACTCGTTTTCTCCCATGCGCCTTATGAAGTGTGTCCACAGCTCTTGCCATGTGGTTTCCATGGATGCTCCATGGTCTTGCAGACAGTACAACAACTTCTTCAAGTCCGAGAGAAATTCGAAGCGCGACATACAAAGTCGATCTGTGACTTGCGCTCCGGGTCCCGGTGATGCCTGCTCCGGAAAGGTCTCGTCTGCAGGATCGATTAGGTCGTCTTCGTCGGTTTCCAAGGGGTCGCAGACTTCACATGGCAGCTCTGCAGGGCAGTAACGCTGTTCGAACCAGGTTCTACATGAGCCTAGGCGCGCGTTGCTGTAGTCGAGGTCCTCGTCGATTTGTGAGCGGACTATGTTGAGCAGCACTTGCAGTGCGCGCGGAACCTGGTGCTCGGGCTTTGTAGAAGTGACGCAAATGATTGGACATTGACCAAGAGCTATCATGCGGCCTGCATAAGACACTTGACACAACCGGAGATATCGCATACGGCGAGTGTCCTGGATGGTTGGCTCCTCGTCTGGTGAGGTCGTAGCCTTGTTCGACGTAGATGTGGGATTCGACATTGCGCTTGACGACTGGATGGCGCAGTTCTTATACTAGGAGGTTGAGAGGACCGAATGGAGGTGTGAGTGAGAGAATCTGTGGTGGTCCTAGAGGTACGTCGTTGAAGTACTGGATTGTGGAAGGTGAAAGTCGCCGCGATCACTTAGCGTGTTGCGGGTCGGGTCCACTCGTTTGGATCACCATTAACAGTGAGCGTTCATTCTCTTCAATGATGGTTGTTCACCGCTTGAATACCTAGGCACACTTCAGCCTTTCACTGCGGCTCAGGGTCCGCCGATACTGCATGATAGGACTGGTAGGGTATAACCCATATGTTCATGAGTACAGTTAGATCCCCTAAGTCGCTTGCGGTCCCTCTTTGCGCAGGTTAGATGCAGCATACTATTGTCTATCGTAGCTTGTGATTGACGTTGTGCCTCACAGTCGGCCCTCAGAGTCCAGTCTGACAGCGTCCACATCAATCTGCAAAGTGGACCGTCCACGACTTTGCAATTTATAAAGCTTCGAAACATGGTTCGACATCGTCATACTCTCCGATAGATACAGTTGGATGTTGTTATCGAATACGGATATGTAGACACTATGCGACTCCTGATGGAGCACGAGAGAGCAGGCTGGAAAAGTGCAGAAGCTAAAGCGTGGGCACTCTCGTATTGGCGACACACCACGAGCAGACTGAAACAGTGAGTATGCTTGCGGAGCTTGTGTACGTCGAGCTCGCAGTCAGTAATTGCTGCAGCAAACATAACGATACTGGTACGTTACTGAGTTTGCCAAGGTCAATTGCAGAAGCAATGGCGGGTAAGTGCAATCATCTGGCCTGCAATGCAAAGCTGGTCTCAGACTGTTGGTTGACGCGTGTCACACATCTGATGACATATTGCCACAACACTGATGCAGCAAGACCTTTTGCCCTTCTGCCATGGACACTCACTTGACTCGATCGTGATTTATGATGGATTGAATTAGTTGTTGTATGTATGTGCTACGGTACAGAGTAGGAGCATATGGAGATGGAAACAGGCTAAGCCCAAATAGGCTAGATAGCCAAGTACATGCTTATATGAGCAGGAACCTCCAGGCTATCGAACACACCCCCTCATCGAGAGATGCGAACTCTCACAATGCTAAACGTGCGTTGAAAGAAAAGAAGGAAATAAAACCAGATACAGGGGTATAACGCGGGTAATGTACGAGTACTGAGCGACGATCAGTCGCGAAGGAGAGGTGGGCGCAGGCCAATTTGAGCCACCCAAGCGGCATGCTTTTGCTTGTCAAGCGGCTTTGTAAGGCCGTCAGCAGCCATCTCAGCAGTAGGGACGTATTGTAGGTTGATTTTTCCGTCTTTGACTTGGTCCTTGATATAGTGGTAGTAGATATCAACGTGCTTCGTACGCTCATGATGACCCTCAGAGGAGACGAGCTGTATAGACGGCTGATTGTCGCCAAGGAGCTTCAGTGGGGTAATGTCTGCGCCTAAGTAATTGAGCTGGCGGAGGAGTCGAACGAGCCAGGTGGCTTCCTTAGAGCAGAACGTTAGGCCGACGTATTCTGCCTCAGTGGTTGAGGTAGTAACAAGACGTTGTTTGCTAGACTTGTGGCAGACAGTGCCGCCTGCGAACTTGAAGAGGTAACCAGAGGTAGACTTGCGATCCTCTGCGTCAGCAAACGAGGCGTCGCTGTATGCATGGAGTCCAAGGTCTTGATCGTGAGTTGGTGACGTAGGTGACGCCTTCGAGTAGACGTCGAGCGTGAGTGCAGTCGCAGTCTCAGCTGGGGCTTCAAAGCGCATAACAAGGGCCTTGTAAGTGTACAGGTAGTCAATGATCTGCAGCGCGTAATTGTAATGATCGTCTGTTGGATTGGCCATAGCTCGAGCCAAGTATCCAACATGAAATGCGACGTCAACGCGCAGCTGCGAGGCAGGGTAGAGTAGGCGACCGATGACAGACTGGTAACGCTGTAGGGCTTGGTCCTCACAGACGTCGTCAGGGCGGCGGAGTCTCAGCTTCAGCGCCTTAACGTCCATAGGATTGTGGCGAGTAACATGACCGCGGTGGTAGTCCTTGGCAAGCTTGTCGATGTATGGCTCTATGCTAAGCTCAATAGCGCGGTTAGAGCGGTCGCGGCGTATGCGTAAGCCTAGGTAGTGAGAGATTGAGCCAAGGTCGTGGCATTTGTACTTATCAAAGACAAGGGCTTTAAGGGCGGCCATCTCAGGCTTGGTGCGAGTAACAAATAGGAGGTCGTCAACGTAAGCGAGGATGATTGCTCTAGTAGTCTTGTTGACAAAGACGCATGGGTCAGCTTCAATAGGGTTGAAGCCAATAGAGGCGAGAAAGCGCTCAAGCTCCTCATACCAGAGACGAGGGGAGCGACGGAGGCCGTACAGGGCTTTGTTGAGCCGAGCGTACCTACCGTCAGGTAACCGAATGTACAAGATCTCGTCATGATCGAGTTTGCCGTTAAGGAAAGCAGTGACTATGTCAGCCTGGTCACACTCTAGGTCTAGCGCCGCAACGAGAGCGAGCAGGATCTTGAGAGTAGTAGAGCGAGCGACAGCAGCGTAAGTCTCACGCTAGAAGTCGCTATTCTGGCGGTTGCCGCAGACGACAAGACGCGCTTTAAAGCGTATAAGTTTGCCAGCGTCGTCGAGTTTGTATTTGTACACCCATTTAGTAGGAAGGGCGAAGACGCCCTGAGGGAGAAAAACAACGATTTTCCATGTGCCGTTCTCATCATAAGAGAGATACTCCTGGCCTTCAGCCTCAAGCCACTCCTTCATGAACTTGTGTTGGCGAGCTTGTTTGCCATTAGCTGGTTCAGGCGGTAGCGTGTTGCTGTTGTACGTAGTTGGTCCGACGAGCATAGCCAATGCGAAGGCCCGCGCGACTCTAACGGGTAGCTTATGGTTGTAGAGCGCAATTGCAGTGGCGAGCGTAGCTTTGTGGGCGGCCTGTTGGTCGCTACAAGCCTTCTTAGTAGTTGGCTTGCGCGTACGCTTCGTGGTAGAGTCAAGGATAAGTCGTGGCTCTAATCCTGCTGAGATTTCAGTGTGACGTGGTGCCTCTGGTACTGTAGGTGGAGTAGAGTTGCTGAATTTGGTACTGTCGTCGACGCAGAGACCATCAAAGTGGTGGCCAAGACCTTGCTCAGGTAGCGAAAAATCATCTTCGCTGAGGGGCGCGGCAGGGCTAGCGCTGTCGTCCTTAGATAAGTCTTCCGCAATGATTTGCGGAGATAAGAGCGTAGGATTAGGCTCAGGGGGTAGATGTAGAGCTGTAGCGCGCTCTATGGACGCGTCGAGCACAGGAGCGGAGGCAAAGGTGACGCTAGCCGAGCGTACCTCTTTCTGGGTCTCCGGGTTCCACATCAGGTAGATACGAGAGCTCTCGCGGCCGATGAAGTACATCTTGATAGCACGAGGGGCAAACTTCTCGCCTTGTACTCGGCGCTCCTTAGGTATATGAACCCAGCCAGGTTCACCAAACTTGCGGAAGGAGTAGAGGTTTGGCACTGGATTAGCCGCGCCTATGTGCTCAAGGAGTAGTTGCCGCGGCGTCTTGTTGTCCGGTATTGCTGTAGTAGGGTAGTGGTTTTGTAGCTCTACTGCGTACTTTGCTGCGTACGGCCAAAGCTTTGCAGGGAGGTGTGGCGCGGCGTTCATCATCAGACGAACACGAGCAGCTTCAACGCGATTGCTCGACTCTGCGACACCGTTCTGGTGATGTGCGTATGCGGTCGATGGCTCAAACCGTGTGCCCTTGCTAGCTAGCTTGGCAGTGGTGTTCTTGTTAATTAGAACAAGGTCGTTGTCTGTATGGACGACAGCCACAACGACTCTGTATTGAGTCTTGATAGTGACTACGTAGGCAATTAGAGAGCGGCCAAAGCCCTCTTTTGTAGCAGAGAGATCGATAGATCGGTAGCGGATAAGGTCCTCAGTGTACAGGCTCCACCAGCGTTCGCCGTTCAGGCCAGGTGGTGAGATAGGTCCCACAAGGTCAACATGTACGCGCTGAAATAGGCAGGTCGCCCGATCAGGTATAACGCGAGAGACCTGTTGTCGTGAGTTGCTGATCATACAGACCTCACAAGAGAAGCGTGAGGTGTCAGTCAGCTCGAGGCCTGTAGTGTTCTGGACGAGCTTGCGCAATCGCGCTACGTCAGCGTGCCCAAAAGTCTCGTGAAGCTCTTGTAGAGTCACTTTTCGAGTAAGCGGTGCGTGTGACGAGTTGTGGTGAGGAGCGTTTTGTGACGCAAAGGCGAGGGCGCTCGCAGCGCCTATTGTATCGTCCTCATTCTCCACGTGAAGAAAGTTAGGTACACCGTCAATTTCTAGTGTGTAGGCGGCCTCTGCGAGGCTTAGGTGGGCGTACACGCGCTCGTCCCATCCATGGTAGAAGTAGCCCTTAGCTCGAATCTTTAAGTGGGAGATACATGAGAGGAACATGTTAGGAGCGTACAGGACGCCAGGAAGCGTAAGAGTGTTGATTGCGCCGTCTCCGCGGAGTACAGCGAGCTTAATCGTACCAGTGGCTTTAACCTCGACTTTGCCACCGCCTGTCTTAATAACTGTTCGGCGACAGGGAGGGTTAAAGCTAATAAAGCGATTGTGGTTATTGCAGATGTGATCTGAGGCGCTAGTGTCAAGTATTGTACGGCCTTTGTAGTCATTACGGTCTGCGAGGCGCTTGGCCTGCTCTGATATCTCCGCGATCTGCTCGTCCTCGCTGTCGTGCTCTGCTGCGAGGCACGTCATCATGAAGGCACTGCCCCAAGTAGGAGCGTTGCCGCGAGGAGGCGGCGGCTCGTCTATCAAGACTGCCGCGGCATTAGTATGAGGAGACTGTGTACGGCTAGCGACGTTGGCATCCCATTTTGCCTTGATGTGAGGCGGGATAAGACGGGGATGGACTTTCCAGCACAGGGCTGTGCCGCCGGCGTGCTCTCGGTTGCAGTGTGTGCAGTGAGATACAGGCTGTCGAGGTGAGCGCTCTGTAGATTGTGTATTATCCTGTGTAGTGGTAGTGGTAGTTGTAGCCGTTGACTGGGCAGGGGCGCCTTGCTGGCCACCCCCTCGTCCTTCACTGCCTTTGTTGCCACGTCCGCGGCCACGGCCACGGCCGCCACCGCCTCGGTGGTTGTTGCCTGCCTGCTGGTGATTGCTAGCAAAAGATGCGGCCTTGACTGGGTCGTCGCGACGAGCCTCATCATTAAGCTCATGGATGATAGAGTCAAGTGTAAGACTGCGATTAGAGCGAAGGTCTCGTCGGATTGTACGAGCGTATTCAGGGTAAGAGTCTTCGATCGCGAGGATAAACTGGTACAACACCCCCTTACTCGGGAGGATGAGCTTCATCTCTGTCAATCGATTGAGAGAGGAGCGGTACTTGTCAGTAAACTTGAGAGTATTAGGCTGATCAGCGCAGCGGAGTTTGAAGAAATCCGCCCAGGCGCTGCTCTCCTCATTGAGGCCTTCCTCTTCGAAACGACGGAGGATGTTCTCCCATCGCATGTGTACGGTATCGAGGCCTTGCACTGCCTGCCATATGTCTGGCGGAAGAGTTTGCAGCAGGGCCATGTCAAGGGATGCGGCCATCTTCTTCCAAGCTTTGAGTGTAGCCGCCATCTGGCTGGCCTTCTCAATAATAGGCTTGTTGATGCCTTCCTTCCCTTCGTTATACGCCTTAATAGCACTCATCTTCTTATTGTATTCAGGACTGCCAAGGACGATTGTAGTGTCGTCGATTTCTTCGGCGTCTGGGATAAGGCCATTGTAGTGCGGCTTCGGGGGCTTTAGGAGAGAGCCGTCGAGGACGTCGTCTGCGTCAAGCATCTGCGCGTAGATCTCTATTGCGGCTTTCTATTTTTTGAAGTTGCTGCCATCAGAGGACAGCTTCGGGATCTGGGCTGCGTCGGAGTTACCCATCGTATCAGCGTCGAGCGCTGTACGGAGAGTAGGGTAGTGACGTCAGGATCAACAGCGTACTGGCGTAGAGGGTAGTCGACAGTAGGTAGGTAGGTGTCAGGCCGTAGAGGCTAGTCGACAGTATGTAGGGCGACCAGAAGGTGTCGCAAAAGGTAAATTGAAGTAAGGTACTTGATCCAGCGGACCTTGCGCTTCCAGTACGGGCGAAAGCTACAAAGGTTAACCCGGGCTCATAACCTGATGGATTGAATTAGTTGTTGTATGTATGTGCTACGGTACAGAGTAGGAGCATATGGAGATGGAAACAGGCTAAGCCCAAATAGGCTAGATAGCCAAGTACATGCTTATATGAGCAGGAACCTCCAGGCTATCGAACAATTTATAAATGTTCTGCGGAGAGCAGTTTGACAGGGTGGGGGTGAAAAGGACAGTCACCACGGCGAGCGCGCTAGACCAGCCCCGCAAATCCGCCCACCACGAACAAAACTAACACTAGCCCCATAAACTTTGACGAGGGACAGTTTGTACCTTTGAGATCATACCGCGTGCAGGTATTCAATCGAACGAGCCCCTCGGTATACACAAATACTGCCAAGAGCCGGCATTCTTACAATAACGCTATGACCTACAGCGACTCCGACGCAGCAAGCTCGGTGGGAAGCATCGTAGAAGACGCAAGCGAGCCAGACACAACGACCTTCAAATGTCTCTTCTGTGAGCAACAATGGGGTCGCGTCCAAGACATGTCAAAACATTGCACAAGCGAGCACAATTTCCACTTGTCAGAGACCATCAAGAATCTCGGTCCCGGTTCGTCTACCATTATGCGCTTTGCCTATTCGGGACAGACCACTAACAGAGTGCAGGAGCGGACGAGCTTACAGTTATCAAACTGATGAATTATCTCAGAGCAGAAGCACAGAAGGGCACACCATCAAAGGACATCAGCATACCAGATCTGGACGGCTCATCGAGCGACAAGTATCTCCAGCCTACGCTCGAAGACGATGCTTTGCTGTTTGAGCTAGGAGATCTCATGCCAGAATCCGATACCAAGGTAGTCGATTATGATGAATTCGAAGCAAAGCTGCAGCGCGATGTGCCTGAGGACTTCTCCAAGATCAAGATCACCAGCGATCGTGACGAGGACTATTTCGAATCATACAAGGGCAACAGCATACACCGGGAGATGATTGAAGACCGCGTACGGACAGAAGGTTACCGAGACTTCATTGAGAAGAACCCTGGAGTCTTCGCGGGAAAGACTGTGCTTGATGTGGGTTGCGGCACTGGCATCCTCTCACTCTTCTGCGCACGGGCCGGAGCAAAGAAGGTTTTCGCTGTCGACAATTCAGGCATCGCAGTGCGGGCGAAAGAGATCATTGCCAAGAATGGATATCAAGATCGTATTGAGGTCATTCAGGGACGTGTAGAAGACTTCAATACACAGCGTCTGGTCGGGAAAGAGAAGGTCGACATCATTATCTCGGAGTGGATGGGCTACGGTCTGTTGTTTGAAGGCATGCTCGACTCTGTCTTGCGTGCACGGGACATGTACCTCAAGTCTGACGGTATTCTGGTTCCTAGCCACTGCAACATTCGTCTCGCACCGATTGCAGATGCCGAGTGGATAGCCCAGAGCACAGGCGAGAAATTCTGGAACGATGTGTACGGCTTCGACTTTACGCCCATGGTCCCAGGAGGCCTGCTCAACACGCACGAAATCGGCGTCTTCGATGTCCCTGAAAAAGCACTGTGCGGTACAGCATCGTCCCATCTGCTCGAGATGAAGACTGTCTCTGTCCAGGATCTCAGCTTCAAGGTGCCACTCCGCATGACCTTGAACCGCGATGTACAATCCCTCGAAGCAGTCGCGATCTGGTTTGACACTTTGTTCATTCATTCGAGCAGCTCACAAGATGTGAAGACGGTCGATAGCATCGACTGGGGCAAGAACGGCATTCCTGGCCTCGGCTTCTCTACTGGACCTGCAAACACTCCTACACACTGGCATCAGGCAGTCCTGCTACTAGAAAAGGAGGTTGCAGAACAACAAAAGTTCACAAAAGGAACGGTGCTAGAAGGCACATTACAGTATGCGAAAGAGAAGGGTGATGACCGAGGCATAACAGTGACGGTCGAATGGGCGGCAGAGAAGGTCAAGGGTAACGTGACCAGGACGATGGCTTAGCGTCGGCTTTATCAGCCATAAAGCCGAAGAAGGCTTGCATTTCCGTCGCAAGCTTGCATCACGCAAAGCAACTACGGATTGCTTTTGTTCTTGCTGATAGACAACCCCTGCAAATGCGATAGCTTCAAGTAGAACGCAAAACGTTTTCGTCTGCGACGTATTTGGGCCAGTACTCCATGGTGAGGTGACGACATGCACGTGGGCTAGCGCGTGAGCTCTGAACCCTGCACGATTGACCTGAATGCGGCATTGATACACGACACGACAGCACCAGCCAGTATCTTGGACAGTACGGAGGCTTCTGATACTTGGTGAAGATGCGATCACGGTAACACGTTCATAAGCGACTCATGCGTGGGATTCTACCCGGGCGGCCGCAGGCGAAGCTGCAAGCTGTCTGCCATGGCTTGTGGGAGGGCTATCAAGTCATAGTACGGCAGCATCGTTCTGGGCGCAACACTTTCGGGGCTGACGCGCAAGTTTCTCAGGCTTATATCACCGGCAATGCGCTCGTAATACTCGACCGACCGAATCACGTTCTCCAAACCATCTACGTCGACGAGGAATTCGAACTCGAAGCAGTTGCGCTCGATGAGGGCACAGGAAAGCTCGCCGTCTGTTCGAAACAGCACATATACATATACCGACCATATGGACAGGATGAAGGGGCCGTCAAGGTATGAGCACTATTTTCGCAGCGCGACGCGTTGTAGCTAATAGCGCGTAGTGGTCGCAGCAGGGCAGCATGTCCCTACCCGCTGCAGATGACTCGATAACGACGCTCTCATGGGGCATGCCTGACGAGCTTCTCGTTGGAAGCGCCTCTCTCTCCCTCTTCAACGCACACGGCGAAACCGAACAAATCTGGACGCAGAAGCTGGCGAACCCGGTCAAGTTTGCACACTTCTCGCCCGACGCCGAGTTGATAGCGTCAACTGGAACCTACGACCGCTTGCTCAAGATCTGGCGGCGAACCGCATTCGGATCTGCAGATCAACACTTCGACTACTTCTATCTCCCGCACCCAAAGGCCATCACAGGTTTACATTGGCGACAGCCATACCACAGGGATCAGTCTGCGGACAATGTCCTATACACAATATGTGCGGACCACAAGGTGCGGGTGTGGGTGCCCGGCGAACATCATGGCGTGGACGGAATGCACATGTGGGCTGATGTAGACCTACTAGAATCTATCATGCCGCGGATGATGCCTGATCCACAACAATCGCAGAAGAGGTTCGCCTTTTTCATTGACGGCAAGCACTTCATGCACGCGACGGAGAGAGCAATGCAACTGGCTTCCGCCGAAGAGAAGGACCACGGGGTGGCTTTGCATCACTTAATCGAGGTCGCTGAGCGTAATCCTGAGATATGCGTCGTGCTCGATGATCGCGGGAACATGTCTGCCTGGGGTTTCGAGAACGTGGGCACCAAGGCTAAGAAGATCACCGACGTCTTTAACGTCGCCCATGTTGATGGCTTCCGTCTGCACTTCCCGCACGGCGCCAAAGGCATTGAGGATTACGCACAGTTCTATGCTTTCATCGGCGACAAGCCCCATTCCGAACTCACTATACTTACACACCACTTTGATGGGCGGATAGAATGGCTGGAATCACGCATCGACTACCTCTTCGACCCATCTTCGCAGACAAAACGCATGCAGCGCCAAGCCATCTGGACTGGACACTCGCATGCGATCAAGAAGGTCAACCGAACAGCCAGTGGGCGTGCGCTAGTATCAAGAACAGTCACCAATGAATGCATCGTATGGGTTCAACGACCTACCGAGAACGGAGTTACTCTACATCGACATAGCAGCATCAACAACACCGAACACATTCACAGAACAGCTCTACTACAAGAAGGGAACTTTGTCGTCTTCCTGCACCATGACAGTATTATCCTCTGGGACACTCGAGGTCCTGAAGCTACTGTAGTCAAAGAGCTTCCCTATACATTACGTGGCAAGCCACTGTGCTTGTTCGTCATTCCCGAGAGGACTTCTGGAGGTAGATGTGTTCACATCGCAACGATAAGCTCTGGAATGAAAGGCATTTGCTGGGAAATTACCCTGCCGATACTTGATCGGGATCCTGTGACTGGCCGCAAGCTTTCAAATATAGTTATCACGAATGGACATACCAACGGGCACCCCGAGATCAACCTGGACGAATACGCCAACTTTGACCTAGGATCTGGAGATGATCTTGCTTTCGTTCTGCCGGTCGATCCAGCAGGTACTGCGCCTGTCATCTCCGGCTTTCTTGATACTTTCGCTCACGATATCGCCATTTCATGTACTAAGTCGGGAGAGATCAAATCGTGGACGGCGCAGGTCAACACCGAGAAGCGTAGCCTGGACTGGCTGCTCACATCGTCGGTAGATACCGGCGTACACAATGCATCTCTGGCGAGCGGTACCTCGATTCGGAAAGCGGCGCTTGTGAATGACGAGAGAACCACATTGACAATCTGGAACACTCGCAGTGCGCAGCTCGAGTACGAAGAGACTTTTGAAGGCAATGGCGCCATCCAAGATCTCGACTGGTCCTCAACACCAGACAACCAGTCCATACTGGCGGTTGGCTTCCCACATAGAGTGGTCATCTATGCTCAGCTACGATATGACTATCTCAACGCCGGCCCGTCATGGGTACAGATTCGCGACATGCGTATCAGAGATATAACACCACATCCTATTGGTGATTCGGTGTGGCTGGGCAGTGGCAACCTCATCATTGGTGCTGGCAACCAGTTGTTCATTCAAGATGAGAATGTGGAGGTCTCGGAGTCATTGTTCCCCAGCTTGCGCACGATTTCGCGAAAATCAGCATCGATTGATATCTTCTCGGCTGTCAGCCGACTCAATGGTCCGCTGCCAATATTCCATCCTCAGCTATTGTCGCAATGTGTTCTTGCTGGCAAGTTGCTGCTCGTACAGCGTATCTTGACTTGTTTGTACCAGAAGCTGAAGTTCTGGATCGAAGGAGAGGACTTGGAGAGCTTGTTGGGCTTCACACCTGATGACTTTTCTGAAGACGAGGTAAGTAATCCCCACTTTCACATGATGCGACATGCTGACAGACATAGACGCAAATGACAATCTCGAAGAAAGAAATGCACACCTCGTATGCTGACTTTTCGGATGATGCTGAACCTGCAACGGTCACAGAAGAGGTAGCAAGCAGCCTCAACGAGCTGCTTACCACGAAGCAGATTCCTCTACTGTCCAGTCGCGAGCAGTTCCGATTAGCCGATATTGTCGAATGTATTGGCGTCGTTGAGAAGCATCGTCGCTCAATCGATGACAACGCGGGTCGCTTTCTGCTCTTCTTCCGCCAGCACGTACAAAATGAGGCGCAAAAGAACCCGATCTCTTGGCGTGAGATCATTTGGGCGTTTCATTCCGGCAGTCAAGACATTCTCGCAGATCTCGTAAGTCGGCACTTCAGCGGTAGGATGCTGTGGCAGCATGCAAAACAATGTGGCCTTTTCATGTGGATGACGGACATCAATGCCTTGGTATGTTCAGTTCTCCTTTCGGTTCGCCCTCATTAATGATTGTAGCGTGCCCAATTCGAGGTCATTGCTCGCAATGAGTACACCAAGACAGAAGAGAAGAATCCTGTTGACTGCGCCCTGTATTATCTTGCTTTACGCAAGAAGCCTGTCCTTTGCGGTCTGTGGCGCATGGCTACTTGGTCGAGGGAACAAGCCGCAACCTCCCGCCTGCTTGCGAACAACTTCAATGAAGAGCGATGGAAGACAGCTGCACTCAAGAACGCATATGCTCTGATGGGTCGAAGACGTTTCGAATACGCTGCATCCTTCTTCCTATTAGCAGACCATCTCCAAGACGCGGTGAGCGTGATCTACAACCGACTTGGCGATACACAGCTCGCCATTGCCGTGGCGCGAGTCTACGGCGGCGATGACTCTCCGGTCCTACACACCTTCCTGAAGGATAAAATCCTCCCACAAGCTGCTCGAAACGGGAATCGTTGGCTCGCCACCTGGGCATACTGGCTACTTGGCCGCCGCGATACCGCCGTTCAAGCGCTCGTGACGCCACTGTCGCGGCTGCTCAGTCCACCTGAAACCCCCAACTTCAAGTCCAAATCATATCTCACGGACGATCCCGCGCTAGTTGTCATCTATAAACAGCTTCGCGAGAAGTCCTTACAAACCCTCCGCGGCGCCACAATGATCGGCATGCGCGAAGAATGGGACTTTGTCCTGCACACAGCCAACCTCTACGAGCGCATGGGCTGCGATGTCCTCGCTCTCGACCTCGTCAAGACGTGGGAATTCCTCGCTCCCCCGCCGGCCAAAATTGCACCTGGTCGACCGCCTCTGTCACCGATGATGCCGCGCGAATCGTTCCATGCGAATGGAAGGAATCAGAGCGCCACGGACTTTGACTTTGATCCGAGGAAACTGTTGAGACGGAGGAGTTCGTTGGTGGTGGCGGATTTGCCGACGAGAGAACAGATTAAGAATGATTTGGAGAAGGAAAAAGGGACGTTGGAGGAGGACGAACATGAGGAAGATGAGGAGGATGATGGGAAGGAGGAGAATCGGGAGAAGGTGGTGGAGAAGAAGGATGAGCCGAAGAAGAAGCCTCCGCCTACGCAGTTCAAGGAGCCGGATGCGAGTAGTCTGTTGGATGCGTTTGGGTTCTAGGTTCAAGGCTAGATTGGGGTCGCATAGCATGGCGTTGGGGTCTGCCCATGTGTTTCTCCGTCTCATGCAATGCTTACAATGTCAGGCGATAACTGGCCGTCATGATTGTCTTGCTTACGCGCCTCATGCGATTTTGCACTTCACGGATTGCTTCCAAGATCGTAACACGTCGTTTGCGATTGTGGGCCATAACAAGCATCAAAAGGAGTTATTAGCACATTGTCGCATCACCTGCTCTTCGGGTTCGCCAACGAATTATATACCGACTCAACACGCCAAAAGGTCAGTGAGATAGCAACTACTATGTACAATGATCGCGCGCTGCAATGGTGAGTCTTTGTGCTTTTCTATGGTACTTGTTGCTTGATTTCTATATTCATGTATCGCGTTGGAAACAGGTCAAAGTGTACCCAGACCTTCTATCCTCTTCGGTCTATCGTATGTGCGGAACATCCCAAAAGAGCAAGGCTTTCTGCGCCGCGAACGCGGAAATGGTGTCTCCCCTCGTTCCTACCATGGGTTATACCATGTCTCCTTCTGAATCAATCCGAACACTTCCTGCTGTTTTCTCATTTCCTTCCGTGCATATGCGTCGTGATCATCTCCCATCATCCGGTTCGCTATATGTCCTCTTTCTCTTTCGCCCGCCTCGCTAGTATACACACCTATTTGCCGCGACCGGCGCGCATCTTCTTGAAGGAGCGGCTTTGGGCCGAAGCCACTTCGGCCTCATCATCGCCATCGCTCCCCTCGCTTGCATCAGGCTCTGGGGTACGCTTGCGCTTCTTCTGGGGCGAAGGCGTAGCAGCGGGGGTCTGGACGTGATCATGCTGCTCATCGGAGACCTGTCACGTACTAACAGAGCAGGACTCGTTGACCTTGTCGTCAAGGTTTGTCTCAATCTTGGCTGGAGAAGCGACACCACTCAAGATACGGCGCTCCTGGATATCTTCCTCGATGGCTGCGACAACCTCACGGCAAGTCTGGCGTCGTGCGTTCTCTTCAGCAGCCAAATGGAAGGAGCTCTCGATGGCGGCTTCAATCTCACGAGCCTCCTGTTGCCTCAGCTGCTCTTCGGTTGGTTCAGCACTCTCTGTCTCCCAACCCGACTCGTCGACAGAAGAGGCGTCCGTCATGTACTCGTCAGTATCAGCCCAACCTGCCTCGTCCTCGACAACCTCGTTTCCGGCATCATCCTCTACCTTGCGCTTCTTGTGCGCCGAAGTCATGCCAGGAGCGCCGAGAGATTTGCGCGCCCATTTCGGAAGGGCCTTCAATGCGCGAGCTGGCGTCTCTTGGTCGACTGGTGTGTTGGACGATTCTGAGTCCGTGTCTTCGATGATAGTGGCAGCTTTGCGCTTCTTGTTCTTGCTGGCCTCCACTGGCCAGAGGTCTTCCGGAATGGCCATCTGTGGGTAGCGGTCCTCGCGAGGAACCTTCTCCTTTGCCCTCAAACGCGCTCGCAAAGCTTCAGCCTTACTAATGAGCTCGCGAATGGCCTTGTTCTTCCTGTCGTGCGACGAGTGGATCTGACCGCGGACTGCGTCTGTCTTGCGCACTGTGGCCCCAGCTGCGTTTACGGCGGCAGTGATCTTGTCGAGGTCTGCAGAGGCCATTGTCACGCCATCCCCAAATCCGAAGCGTCGCAAACCTTTCTCGCGTACGTAGTCATTGATAGCAGAGTAGAGCGCGCGGCGCTCAGGAATGGTCCAGTGATCTTTATACACGACCTTCTCGTAGGAGTCGTCGCGCCGACGCTTGATCTGGTCAATCCACTTGTTGTAGCTGTGGGCATAATCGGTATTGTTTGGTTCCGCGTCCTTGATCTTGGGCAACGCAACATATGCCTCCTCATACTTGTCTGTAGTGGTGTTGAAGCGACGGAAGATTGGACATGGGCGCCAGACCTCGTCGGGGCCGCCCGTCTTTCTCACGCGCGTCCAGGTATCGGTACTACCCTGACGGACCCAGAGAATTGGCTGGTAGTTGTTCTTCTTGCTCGCGCGGTTCTTGGGCGGGATCTTAGCGGCCGTGAGGTTGGGCAAGAAGTAGAACTTGGGGTCCGCCGGTGACTTCACGGCAGTGTCGAGGATGGGGATCTCGTCGACTTGCTCGTAAAACTCACCAGGAACTCCGCTCGGATGTTCCTTGCGAATGCGCGCTATAACCTTGGTGGCATCGGTGGGATGCATGGTGAGAGTCTCGAAGTCAAGGCGGCGGATCTGGCCTCCTGCGCCACCAGCAGTGGATGCTGGGACGGTCAAGCTGATTCGGCCACGGAGGTTGCCAACTGGAGTCGAAACAGTTGGTGTAGCTGTAGTCTGGTCAGCTGCACTGTTCTGGCCGGGTGCACTAGGGGTGAAGGCATCCTGACCAGGTGCGCCGTCGTTCTGGGCGGCATTGGTGGCAGCATTATGCTGCGTGGTGGAATTCGCAGTGCTCTGGGCACCAGCATCGCCGACTGGATACGATGATGTAGCCATATGGATGCCGTCATTCGACGCGCCGGCGGTGTTGGACATGGTGCTTTTCAAATCTTAGCGGATATCAGATTCGCGAAGCGCGGCACTTACAAAGATGTCTGCTGTGGAGAAGTGAAACAGGAAAAGTGAGCCTGAAGGCTGTCGTGGCTGGGAAGAAGTTGGGACAATTGAGCAGAAGTATGCGTCGACATGCGCGATCTGCCACAGCTCTTGGGGTTTCGATCCAAGGTGAGAGACTTCTGCGCGCTAGCGAGGTGAGTGTCGCAGGCGCGCTCAAAGTGCGTGTTGTCGGCGCAATGACAGATGGCGCAAGAGAAGACAAATCGATGGGATCACTTACGAGAGTTAAGATTAGCTGGAAGAGGTGCGCTTGATCTTGAGTTCCGCGGTATCGGCGGAAGTTGGAGCGTCGGCGAAGAGTGAGTGTGGGAAGAGGAAGTCAAGCGCAGCACGAGGAAGACTTATATGGACCCTGGGGATGGTAGAAGCACGGGCTTACCAAGTTCGCTCGATATCACGAGTTGAGTTTGAGAGTTTTCACTGATTCTCGGTATCAAGTTGGAGTGAGAGAGGCTCGCGTGTGAAGGCCGAGGCCGGATACGGTGATGTCGATTTGCAGCCGTTCACCAGTCGAAGACGCAAAAACGAGTCGCAAGAACCACAATTATCGATCTAGCGAGCGCAGAGAAGAAGCGAGCAGAGGCATCGCGTGAAGATGTAATGGCGGCTTGAAAACTGGCTCAGTGATGACAATGTGCTTCCACAATGTTTGGCAATTGCTCCCGAGAGTCAGCTGGAGAGTGTGATAGAACGCATGCTACGTCATACTTTGGAAAGGACGTATATATCTTGGGGATTGATATGTCTATGGTGCACATGGCTATATATGTTACTGCTGTTTGCTCAATCCTGTGCACGCGAGATGGTCAGGGGAGACGCCTCAGCAATAGCGTCACGTTAAGCCCGAAAGGTTCATCCAATCCCCTCCACAGATCATTCAAAAGCGTGTTATTTCATCTTACAAGGCCGTCAATCGTGACTTCGGTTTCGCTCTCATCCTCTCGATCTTCCAGATCGTACCGTCATGCCGTTGCTCGTCGCCAATGTTCACCACTGTCCTCTCCGCCCCCAAAGATATTGTTTCAGTCTCGCTTGATACCCACCTCAGATTAGAGCTTCTTCATCTTCCTCCGCACAAGTTGTCTGTTCCTTTCCCTGCCGCTTGCACATCTTCCTCCTCTGCCTTGGTGTGTTGACGCTTCTTACGTGCGCCGGTGTCCATGCTCTTTCTCCGAGCGACTCTCGTCACTCTTTTCGTTCTACTTATCGTCGACATCATCGCGCTTTCGCTTGCGCTCGACCTGGTAATAAGGTTACGGACTGGCAAACCTGCGGCTTGGAGTGACGAAATTGATGATATAGCATTCATGAAAACAGTTTATGGTTCCCCAAATATGCAATCGTACTTGTGTTCGTGTCGATGCCAAACATCCATGCCATCAGCTGAAGTCTTGGAAAATATCCCAATCGTGATCCTGTTCAAGCCAGAACGGGATGTCAAACCCAGTGAAGGGGTCAAGCGTGTCAAGAGTTGAAAATGTGCTATCTTGATCAGGTAGCCGAGGGTCAAAAAAGATATCATGGAAAGTAGTGTTTTCATCGATAGTGGTATTTGGCGCCAACGTAGTGGTGAGAGCCGAGCCTTCAAGTCGTTCCAAGGGTAAACGTCCACCAGATGTAGTCTGGACATGATCGATGTGCTGCTTTGTGCCAACAAGACCGTAATCTTCATCGTTGTTCTTGTATGATGCATGTTCAGGCGTGGGTGTAGAGTCTTGGGAGGCAATTGCGCCTAGCCTTGAGGGTTCTACATCTCGATTCATCGTATAAATTCGCTCATAGGTCGACGATTTATCTGTACCTCTTTCCATCCGGGCGCGGAGATCTCGTATGGCTGTTGCGCTTGCCTCCGGCCATGCACTACCGCGACGCGCAAGATGTTCAAGCACGTAAATACTTCTGTCTGCCAATCTTTTCCTTTGATGATTAGTAGAAGTTCTGCAAGTGAAGCATAATGAACTCACCCGACTACTGTTTCTTTTGACATGTGATCGTTGTTGGCCGCATAAAACAGAATGAAAGTACTGATCCATACTGCCCACGTACATGACGGCCAGAGCAAAGTCAAAGGGGTGTTCTGATTCTTCGGGTCCAGCGCATCGTGCAGTATCGTTATTATTGATCTCGCTGATCCGACACAAAGCTGTATGGCGGCATCATATTCCACACCTTCGTGAGATGCAGCCAAGATTGGCCGATGCAGCGAGATGATTGACTCGTGCTTGAGTAATGTAAGAACGAGCATGCAGTATGCCGTCATCTCGCGTTCGTTAGCTTCGTCATTGAAGTCCTCAATGTCGTTCCACCACCGTGCTAATCTGGCGGCGATAGCTGTTGCTTGATCAGGGTCTGTGTGGACGTAGTGCAGCGACTTGTTGCGTAGCTCCATGATTTCTCCACGCAATCGGGACTCACGCACCACGAAGCTTAGCATCTTCAGTCTATCATCTAGTATCATGTGAGCAGTAGCACAAGCTTCAGAACTACACTGAATACCTTGAAGCTGGATCTGTGGACCATCGACATGCCTCTCCATATTAGGAAAGCACACGTCGATGTCATCATCGTTGAGCCCAAGAGGTAAGCCCATGGATTGGCAGATGAAGCGATCGACGGCATACAGTGCCCAGAAAATACGTTGGCGTAACTCTTTTTCGCTCGTCGAGAAGCTTGTATATCTAGCAGGACAACGATGCAGTCCAAGCTGAAGAGCCATACGATTGATCAGTCCTCCAAGGCGTGAAGCTGCATTCAATCGCAGCATACTGATGAGGAAGAGTTGAACACTAGTTGCAGCCTGGAGACCGAGGATGGAAGTGGGCTTCGTGAGGACATTTTGCAGGCTGTCGATCGCCGCATCATACGATGCAAAGATGAGATCAGCAGGATATCGTTGGTCACAGCGGCCTTCATCTTGTCTCTGGTCCGCCAGAGAGATTGACATGATCGAGCGCACGATGGTCATTTGCAGATGAGGCTTCGTGTTAGGAACATGGGACGGCGCTGTCGAGAGCTCGTCAAAGAAGCCAAGCACAGTTGGCGCATGTAGGAAAGGGTACATAAGATGCCAGTTCGCAAAGTAGCTCCCACTCAGCTCGACAAGCTGTGGATATGAATAGCGTGATGATATTCTTGTATCAATTTCTCCGTGCGTCCAGAGATGCTCAGCGACCTGAGGCAGCACAGAAGGTAGCTGATCATCCTCACCTGGAACAATGTCACTGGCTGGGGTTGCCGCCACGACCGCCTCTGTTTCTCTTTGTCGGAGTGCGCCATAGACGGATCTGATGAAGTAGATTCCACTGGCACTACCGACGAAGCCTGAAAAGTTGTCCCCACGAACATTGCGCATCAAGCCAACCTCCCGATGTGGCCGTATCGTCGTGCATCGCCGCTTAGAAGGTCTTTCATCTGTATTCGCATTTTCTTCTGACCCATGAAGGTGCACATGATGATTTCCGAGGCTGTCGTTCTGCATGTTGGTTCTTCATGTTTTTGTGGTCAGAGATTTAGACGTTAACATGATGGAATGACACGCCCCGCCTTCGGCTCACACTAACTCGGCAGAACCCATCGAGATCATCCGACTCTCGAGCCGTATCGTTGCCATCGCATATCGGCTTTATTGTCTGCTGATGACCCATTAGGCCTTTGCAGTCGCCGTCGTGGCGTGTTACATGACTCAAAAGTAGCGGTCGAGCCACTCGGTGGAACGAGTTGAGGTATACCGTAGTGCGACAGGCCGCGCACGGTGACACCCCGCGCACGCGCGTCGCTAGAACACCAAACAACACGATAACTTCAAGACGTCGTAACTCCACCAATATGGATCCGGTTGACAAAGCGATTGAAGAATTGGAATCTCTGGAACCAGGT